>NMRB01002416.1:50355-63323 GCA_002633025.1 Notospermus geniculatus
AAGGGCTATATTTTGATAATGGTTTGAACTATCATGTTGAAACTTTGTAGACATGTACCTCTAGGTTATAGCAACTTACAGACAAACTTTCGGTGAAATCTGATTCTTCACTTTGCCACTAGGGGGCCAAAACCAAAATCACTGAAAGTGCTATTTCTCCATAACCAAGAGATGGATTTTTGTCAAATTTTTTTCATGGGTATATCTAATAAGGATACATAAGATATAGTACCCGAGTTTTTAATTTGACCTACTTTTCAAGGTCACAGAGGTCAAAGTTCACCTGAAATTACGAAATTGGCTCTTTTTCTAATGGTTTGCATGTTCTTAGTCCAGAGATTAATATGGCAATTTGGTATGTTTGTACCTAAATGGCTTTTATGGGGTTGCTGATGATTCCCACCACTGTGCTTCAAGCCAAGCGGGCACAGTGCCATTGGCACTATTTTTGCTGGTGTCCTTGTTGGCATTGATTTCATGAAATATCGGCGAGCTTTTCATTCTTTGTAACTGTCTTTTAACACTGTGAACCACTGACAAATTGGAGTAAGAGGCAGGTCCTTTCAAGTCATCAGTTTTCAAAGCCCTCTATTCAATGAAATGCACTACTAAAGTCTGGTAACATCTAAGGGCAAGCCAATGGAATGCGGAAGTTAGGCAATGTATTAGTTGGATTTTCCAATGATCTTTAATCACATACAACTCTTGAATAACCGATCGACAACGTGATCAAACTATACAAACATAGTGTGCAACGGATCGTCACCGGTTATGCAGGTTGAATGCATAATTGAAAACCGGAAATTCCTGTTGCATTTCCTGACTTCCACATTCCATTGGGTCGCGCTTAGATGTTGCCGGACTTCACAGAACATAGTTATTTGACTGTCATCTTGCTGTATAATTACAGGTGGTATCCCGCTCACTGAGGAGGGAATCGAGACAATGTCGCCAACTGCTGCGGCGGCCAGCAAATTGCTCAAATCAGGCATGACCTTGACACAGATTTACAGCGAATACGTCCAGACGACAGATGCCCTTCAGACGGAGAAGGAAGAGAACAGACGGCTGAATCAGTACTTAGATCAGATTCTGCAGGAAATTGAAGAAAGGACACCTGTGATGAAGAAGCAGAGGGAGGATTATGAAGCAGCTCTTCAGACGATCAATCAGATGACTAGTCAGCTTGATACAGCCATGATTGTGAGTTTTACAGCTCGGAAAATCACTCTGCATCAACATATGGTGTGCATTCATTTCCAAATAAAGCCAAGGCAGTTTTCTGTTAAGAAAAACTGGATACCAGTTATTTCAAGTCGCTGCTTTTCATTTCAGGAGGGTGAAAAGACAAGAATCGAGTTGGATGAGAATCGTCGCCGTGTTGGACATCTTTCCCGTGATAACAAGCGTCTCCAACAGCAGTCTGTTGACCTTGGCATGCAGGTCAGTATGTGGTTCCGTTTTCTTCCAGTTTTCCTGCCGAACTGTCTTCGAATGACTGAAGTGAATACTGGCAAAAATAGATAAGCGAGCTTATCTATTTTTGATACCGGTACTTGAAAAGAACTTACCTCACTCAAAATCAGCTGCGGTGTTGTATAGGTATGACTACGTGTAACAGTACATCATGATGGGGTGCTTATCATTAAAGTGGTGGCATTTCTGAATAGCCATCTTGTGAACAAATCCCCTTCAGCGCTCTTATTTTGTGTTCAGGTTCGAATGTTAGTCAAAGAGTTGGAAGAGTCCCGTGGAACCTGCGTGTCGACTTCTGAAGATGTGGTCAACATCTCGTCCGGTGAAGTCTCCAGCTCATCCTCCCTGATCACGGAGAAACTGGTGACGTTCAAAAGTATCGAAGAACTACAGAAACAGAATCAGAATCTTCTGCAAGTTGTTCGTGAGCTGAGTGAGAAGAAAGAGGAAGAAGATCGAACTGCTCTCGATAGCAAGTACGAAGATTTGTTTCTCTGAAGGTGCCTTACAACCAGCTTGATAAAAGTGTACTTCTCATGCCACGTGCCTTCAAATTATCAGTAGTGCAGCCTTCATGTACTGCTACTCCTCGAAGAATACTTAGTGACTATCTTCAGCCCTAAGACTAAATCATGGAAAGACACATTTTGCTGAATGTTTTAATTGTAATTGAATTCATGTCCATAATTTTCAGAACGTCTGAATTGAAGAAAGAGCTTGATGTAGCCTTGGAGGAACTGAATGAGATCAGGGCTGCCAGGACTCGACAAGCTGAGATGGTAGGTTACCAAATATGTCAGTAATTTTTAAGCCGACAGACCCGGATAGACATCTCGATAGTCACTTCAAAGTCTTGACCATTAATTCCATTCCATATCTGTTTTAAGGTTGAGAGTATCGTCCGACAGAGAGATATGTATCGTGTTCTTCTTGGCCAGACGTCCACAGCACCCGTAAGTGTACCACAATATTGTTTGGCCCTGGTAGATGAGGACTCCTCCCAGGTTTCTGTTCTACTTTTGTAAAAAAAATCCCTGAATCTCAATAGCTCAGCTGATGCGCCTGATTTATCTGTCAAAGGATTTCATTCCATCCATTGACCCAACTTGAAAGTAGGAGGCAAGGTACAGAATGGATTGGTTTGGATCTTCAAGTACTTTCATTTTATGCTTATAGATTCCAAGTACACCATTCCATACATCAACACCAATGCGTCAGCCTCGCACTTCACCGGGACAGCAAGGCAGTAAAATGGATACGTCTGCCTCTGAGAAACAACTGAAGGAGACCACCGGTGCCATAAAGGACTTACAAGAAGAATTAGCTACATATAAGAAAGAGAGAGCTAATAATGAAAAGTAGGTCAAAGAGAGAGCTAAGATTGAAAAATAGGTCAAGGAGAGCTGATATGAAAGAGATGGTGGAAAATGAAGGGGATTCTCTCCAACCTGGTATTCAGTTGGTGTCTTGGACTGTGTTGATTATTTACTGAGTACAAGCAACCCTGAATTGTCCTGTCTATTCTGTTGATTTGCATAACATTCTCCTTACTTTTAGGCTACTGAATGAACAAATCGACAAAGCAAAGCAAGAACTCTCCGACCACCGAGTCCAGAATGCCAAGTTAGCTTCTCAGTTGGACTATTCGGTTGAAAGATTCAACATCGTGCAGAAGAACTGTGAGAGTTATAAGAAAGAGATAGCTGCCTTGAGGGACAAGAACCAACAGTATACTTCGTCTATTATACAGCATGAGAAGAGCATCAGCTCCTTGAGAGAGGTATGGCCATGTTTGACTAAATTATTGCAGTCTGTGTATTGCCTTGTGGTGATGATGGTCAAGTTCTTTGTTGACTTATGAAATTTACTCTTACAGGAGTTGATGGCATCCAAGGAAAGGTTGACGATGTATGAGGTCCAATGTCAGAACCTGAAAACACAGTTGGATATTGTTAAGACACAAGAAGCTCGAGTACAACAGGAGAAGGAGTCATTGCACAGAGAGCGTCTGTCTCAGAATGTCCTGCTGGCAAATCTTCAAGCAATACAGGTAAGGCCTGATGGAGGCAATTCAGAGCTCTTCATTGCATGTCTTATTGAGAGCTCTTCATCAAATAGTGGCTACACATTGTGAGCTCTTTATCAAATATCCCATCAAGAGCTCTTCATCAAATGCTGATATCAGATTATCAGCTCTTCGTCAAATATCACATAACTGTGTCATGCACTCGCATCATGTTTGAAAACCTGTTTCAGAACAACCTTGAACGACAAGATTTTGAAATGAAAACCAAAACAAAACATCAACTGGAGGCGAAAGAGAAGGAAGCCATGGCCCTGAGGAGAAAGATCGCTATGGCTGAAGGTGAAATCAAAGCTTTGACCAGGCAGAAAGAGACAGATGTGCATAACCTTGAACAGAAGCTTGCCAAAGAAAGCAATGCACATATCAAGACCAAAGATGAGTTATCAGATGCCTATGCCAGGGTGCATATTCAGGGACAAGAGGTATGTGTGCATGAAAGTCACCCATTTATTACCTGTGTCTTGATTGGTACTCATCTGAGTTGCTGGTTGATTGTGAAACTGTTGGAAGTTGTCTCAGGCATGTTCCAAGTCTGTCATTCCCTTCATTATAGACTCCATACAACTGGCATTCTAGTCACTCCTTCTGAGTATCAGGAATTTCCTGATGGTTCAGTCATTCAAGCATGGTCTACCAATTGGGACTGTGATATTTGAGTCTAAGTAGTGCTCAGCACATTTCGTCAAATTGCACTAGTAAATGTCACATTTCATGTCCTTGTAGCTCTCGACAACAGAGTCTAAGTTAGCAACGGCTGAACGTAAGATTCAACAGTTGCAACAGCATCAGGAACCGAATGCCCGCCTTCCTGATCCTGAGGCAGAGAACGAGGAAATCAAGGACCTGAAAGCGCAGATTGACCAAGCATCAACGGAAATATCTAGTAAGTAATGATGACCTGTGACCTTGTGCAAATGAGTTTTGGTTGCCACTTGTAAAGAATGTCTGTTTTGAGAACGATTTTCAGGTGCATAAGTAGAAATAAGTAAGAATAAGTCATACTTTTTCCCCATTTAGATCTAAAGGAGCAACTATCCAGTGCCAAACAGCATGCTGATCAGTACAAATCAATCGCTGACAGTGTTGAGGCAAGATTGAAGGAAAATAATGAAGTCAGTGACAAGTTCAAGGCTGAACTGGAGGCGAGGATGGAGGCAATCAAACAAGGTAGGAAGATAAATCTGTGGTCTCTCACATTGTCACTGTATATTCAGTGTCATCAATTATTTGAAACAATCACTTTCTGTATTAACTTAATTCCTATGTCATTTGAATCATCTTCATGACTTCAGATAATGACCATTTGAAAAAACAAAGTGATGGACTTGAGAAGGAACGACATGACCTTCTTGGGGAAAATATTAGGATATCAGAGGAGAGTCATAATCTGGTAAGTCGGGTTCATTGAAATTCTCAGTTTAGAAGACGCTATCGAATATTGTTGTTGGCAAAAGAAGCTTTTGAAAACACACAGATAGCAGGAAAATGTCAATTTGGTTGGTTATGCTGTATTTGGGAAGCATAACTTGATAGTCATTGTTGTGATTTTGGTTCTAGAATGCTGAACTTCGACGCCAGCTGTCCAGCATCCAGAATGAGTTGGAGGAGGCCGTCAAGAGACGCGAAGAAGCCATCTTGAACGAACAGAATGCTAGGACGGATCGCCAAGCCCAGGTGAAGGTCGCCACAGAGGCACAGGACAAGTACGAGAAAGAGTTGATCCATCATGCGGCAGATATGGAAGCTTTAGTCTCCTTGAGGAAAGATTTAGCTGGATTCAATGAAAAGATAAGCGAATCTCAGGAAGAAGCACGGAAGGCAAAGATAATTCTTGAGACATCCAAGGTAAGCTTCATTCACTGAGTAACAGCATTGTAATTTTGGTAGCGGTTGAAGAAGTTCTTCAACCAGATACGCGTAGTGTTCGTTTCCTAGTCCCACATGTGCCATATCTGTCGTGTTCATTTCAGACTGCCTGGGAGGAGCAAGAAAAGGCACTGAAGGACGAGAACAGAAAATTAGAGGTCCGGTTTCAAGAACTCAGTGAACAAAATAACATGCTTCATCTACAGATGGAAAAGGTATGTGCTGGGATTTTGTAGTTCAGTTGTTGTGAAGCTAGGGCATTCTTGGACTGAAAGGTGGTGGTTGGGCCTAGTTCACTTTGGTGCATGCTGTGGGGATTGATGTGCTCGTTTGCCTCCTCTCTAATTTGGTCTCTCTCTCTCTCTCTCTCTCTCTAGCTGTGTATTAGCCTCCTCTTTCCTTTTCTTTTTCCAGCTGAGTAAAGATGTCATCAGTATCCAGCAGTCCAAACTTGGCGCGCTTGACGTCTCACTCACAGAGGAATCTCAGAAATCATCGGAGCAGCTTCTGGAGGTTGTGAGGTAAGGGAAATGGATGGACACTGCTTTCAGATCCAATGTCTATTTAGGACGTTATCGTGTTAAAATATGCTTACACAACTCACTTTCCGTGACTTTGGGTCTCGCTATGCTGGACCATTATCCTTAGGCTTGAATTGAGACGTTTTACACTTCATATAAATTTCATTTCATTTCTTTGAAGATACCTGAGGCGAGAGAAGGAAATTGCCGAGACCAAGTCAGAATATTCGACAGCTGAGAGTAACCGCCTGAGACAGAAATGTGACTTACTAGAGAAACATGTCGAGGAACTTAAAAAGAACTTGGCAGAAGAGAGACAAGTCAAGCAGGTTTGTTTTTGAGGGTTCAGGAAAAAGTGGTCATGTAATGCAATCCAATGAGTGTTTCAACTCCCATGAGAAACTGTTTTACATTCTCTGTGTGCAATCATTTCAGGTGAGTCTGCAGACGGCAGTAGAACACGCTGAGCTGATGAAGAAAGTGGAGAACCTGAATCTGTTGACGGATAGCAATAAAATGCTGAGGGAAGAGAAAGACGGGTTAACAGCTCAAGTCAAGGAGTTGGAAAAAAAGGTACAAAAATTTGTGTCGTCTTGCCTTCATCTTAAAGTAGCCATACACCGTGCAATATTATTGCACAATATGAGGATCAAATCTTCTACCCATACGCCAGAAGCACATGACCCCATTTGGGCCCCGTATCGTGCAGTAGTATTGAATAGTGTATCTAGGCCTTAATGTGCATGTGGAAACATAGCAGAGAGCGGTTATGTCACGCACTGGTGTCTGCTACCAATCTGTGGGCCCAGAATGATCGATACACCACTTACAACTACCCTTGTCAATTTTTTCGCAGATGAAGAAGTTGGATGAGAATATGCACTTACTGAGAGAGACAAATTATACACTCAGTGCACAGAAAACAAGCGTGATTGCTGAGAAGGCGTCACTTCAGGGGGAGGTCGAGCGATGGAAACAAAGGGTGAACAGCATGATTGAACAGTCTAACAAGACTGATCCTGAGGAAAGGAAACGGCTGATTGCTGAAAAGGAGGAGTTACGGAAACTTCATACGCAGACAAAGGAGGAACTCCACCGAGTGAGAGCAGAGCAGTCCAAGACTAACATGACCATGAATAATAATCTGAAGGCAAAGCAGAACGAAATCAATGCACTGAAACAACAGATGGAGAGTAGAATGTAAGTGGAGGAAAAACATACTCAGTTATTGTCTTTAACCATTCTGAGTCCCTAGGTACCAAAAAAATGACCCTAAATGTAAAGAAATAATGTGCTTGAATTCATTTCAGGACTGAGATGACATCTTACAAGCAACAGATAGAGAAATTAGTGTAAGTATTCAACAGTGCATTTTCTCAGTTTCAAGAGTACCGCTCTTGGTATTTTGCTCTGATTCAGTAGATAGTCAAAAGCCAGGAGTCGGTCACCAAGTTCCCATAACAGAAGTGTATGAAATCTGCCTCTGATGTAAGACTGGATTGGTTTTGTAAAACTCTTTGTCTTCTTCTTACAGGAAGGACATCAATTCCAAGAAAGCTGAGCTGGATGAAAAGAACAAGACAATGGAAGAGAACAATAAAATGCTTAATTCGGTTCGTTTTATTTGAATACTGAGTGCACTTTCGTCCAGATTGCCCAAGGAGTTGGCCTCTCCAAACATATTCCCCCACCCCTATGCCCACCAAAATGCCATCCTCTGGCCACATGCATCCTGTGAATATGTGCTCGCAACGGGTACCATGCTAGTATGGTACAAAAGGAAATGTCGTTCCCAAATTTCGCAAATTTTCGACCCCAACCGGGGTCTTCCTCAGGCATTTTCTAGTCGAGCTACCAGAAGTGTAAATGGTGATGTTCTGTGGTGATGTTGATTTCTGGAAGTCTTGCTTATTTTGCAGTTGAAGAGATTAGGCCGTAAATACCGAAGTGCTGCAGAGGAAACTCAGACAGAATTGGATGCACTGAAGGAAAAATTTAAACAGCAGCAAACTCAGCCACCTCCGCAACCCACCGTCAGTGAAGAAGAGCTGAAAGAAGTGACACAAAATCTGAACTCAGCCCAGGAAAAACTGACTGCAGCCGAGTCTGAGCTGGCTGCAGAGAAGACCAAGCTGCAGGCAGCTGAGAAAGAGAAGGTGGAAACGCTTGAGAAAGTCCAGAAGCTCACGGAAGACTTGAAGAAGCAGCAGGATGAGGCGGCCAAGACGGTGGAAGAGGTGTCGAAGAGGGATGCTGAGATAGAGAGGCTGAAAAAGGTGGGTACTTTGGGGAGGATTTGATTATTTTAAGTTTCCTGCATGTGTTTTTCCTCTGCAGTGCTTTGGGGAGGATTTGATATTTTTAAATTTCCTGCATGTGTTTTTCCTCTGCAGTTGTTGGTAAAATGAAGTGGTGATGGTACTGTATGCTGAACCATGTTGGTAATGAGTGGATTGAATTATCAGGTATCTCTTCTTTTTCACCTAGGAAACGGAAGATAATCAAGCGAAGGACAAGGAGCTGGCAGAGCTGAAGAAGAAACAAACAGACATTATGAACGTCCTACAGAATGCCAAGAAGAGAATCACGTCTCAGAAAGAACAGATCGAAAAGCTTACCAGTGAGAATAATGAGATGAAGAAAAAAGTGGAATCTCAAACTGGAGGTTGGTTGATTTCGTCGCCTTGCCTTGTTCATCCATCTGTGTTGTCGATTTCTGGTCTCGTTGTATTAGGGAAGGTCTCTGTCTCTTGTTGGCAGTCAGGAGGTCCAAGGTTCATATCCTGCTGGTGAAGTTCTCAGTTTCATTTTCCCAAACTTGTTCATTCAAACCGGACCTGAGTAGCAAAGAGCCATAAGTAATCCCGATCTTGAAAATTGAGCAGTTTGTCCATTTTCTTCTACGAAGCTTAATACTAGTAGTTCTGTTAATCTGTTCGCTTTTCTTCCAGCTGACAGTGATTCAAATGCAAAAGCTGAGCTGGAGGCTAAAGCAAATGCTGAACTAAAGGCTAAAGTAAAAGCAATGGAATCTCAAGTCCAGTCTACACAGAACGCACATGAAAAGGAGTTGACAAACTTGAGTAGTCGTTTGGATAACCTAAATAAGGAGAATGCAGAACTGCAGGCAACGGTAAGCAGTCAAATATTTCATATTCTCAGTGCAGAATTTTTCTCTGCAAGAGGAACTACCATAGAAAGACGATCAAACAATAGGCATAAGGACTGCAGTGAATCATTCTTTCCAGTACACTGCCTACTTAAAATGGGCACATCGTTTCTTTTCAGATTCAGTCATTGAATAAAGAATTAGAAGAAGCAAAACAGAAACAAACTCAGCAGGATGTATCAACTGTGTCCATGGAGAGACCAACGTAAGCAACATTTTCAATTTTGCCTGCTGCAGAAATAGTTTTGTGACATTTTCCTCATCTCCTCCAATCCCTTTTCCAGCCCTACTGCCGGCAAGTCAACACCGCGGGCAAACATCCAGCCGATATCAACGCCTTCCCCTGTGACTTCTCGTCAGTCCACGGCTGTTCAGCCTGTGGCAGGCACTTCTGGTATCAAGGCCACTGCGAGCATCAGGCCCATGGCCATTGCATCCACACCGACACCGACTGCCACGGTCATGCCAACAATGCAAGAACAAGGTAAGCCTAGTGACAAGAATTTCTGGGAAATAGTTTTCATTTGCTGTATGAACTTTAACTTATTCATTGCCAACAGGTAAACATCAATGTCATTGGTAAGATACCTCGCATCATTCCGCACACCCTACTGGCCCCCGTTTAGCTACCAGTACATTGTTCATAGAATATGCACACCTTAGAGGTCCTCATTTGCCTACTTTCTGCATAGAATGTCCCATCTTGCAGGCCGACAGTGAGCTGCATTCTGCATGGAATGTGCACACATTGCAGGCCCACAATTAGCTGCATTCTGCAGAGAATGTGTACACCTTGCAGGCCCACAGTCAGCTGCATTCTGCATAGAATGTGTAAACCTTGCAGGCCCGCAATTAGCGGCATTCTGCATAGAACGTGTACGCCTTGCAGGCCCACAGTAGCTGTATTCTGCATAGCACTTTTAGCAGAAGTAGGCCAGCAATTTCAGGTGGTCAGTTGTTGAATTTTCCCCATATCTTCTTTAGGTTCTGTCAGCCAACCCTCGGAGGAGACAGAAGCAACACCCCCTGTCGCTGCCGTTCAGGGGTCACCTCAAGAACCAGCTCCGTCAAGCAGTAAGCGTCCTCGTGAAGAGACAGAGACAATGGATGACCCAGAGCCATCACAGCAAGTCAAGCGAACAAAAACAGCTGTTGTAAGTTTTTCAAAATTTCGTATCAAAACAGTAAAAATTCTTCAGAAGTTCGATGTTGCTGTCACTCTACATTTGCTGATGTCAAAATGTGCTCATTGTGATCAGTCAGTTTATTTTCATTCTGAAAGGTCGCCCATGAATAATCTGATATTTGAACGATGTTCACCCTCTTCTTCTCAGGATCAGGTTGAACCCACCTCCACATCTGAAAGTCTTGGAGAGGCTGAGCATGTTCAGCCAGTTGGTCAGGAGGAGGCAGATGGCCACCAAGGTGAAGAAGTAGACAGAGAAGTTGGTTTTGGTACATTGGAACCCCACGAATACAATGCAAGTCACTTGGTAGATGAGGATGACAACAATGAAGTCATTGTTGTTGGCGATGATGACGATGATGAAGAAGATGACTTTGAGGATGAAGAAGAAGACATTGACGATGAAGAGGGTGAAGAGAGTTTTGATGAGGAGTTTGAAGGAGACATGGGTGCTGAAGAAGACTTTGATGGTGAAGAATTTGAAGTAAGCCGTCCTCTCATGGTGTTATTGTAGTTTCCACTTTTAGTTGGGTTTGTTTGTGTAGAGCTTGTGACTCTATGAAGAAATATCTCTCAGATAGTTAAAATGCCATTGGTGTGCCTTCTGATAATTTTCTGTGCGACTCACATTTGGCAGAAACATGCAAGATGTGCATCTGCTTAAAACTAAACTGCTTAAGTTGAGGTAGCAGTAATCGTCTGTCTTATTCCAGGGCGAAGTTGAAGGAATGGAAGAAGGGTATGATGATGGTGGTAATGAGGTGGAAGGAGAAGCCAGGGCTGAGGAGGATGACAGTGATGATGATGTTGTCATTGTTGGTGAGTACGTTGATGTTGTCATTGTTGGTGAGTATGACGGTACTTAATCTTTTCCTCTTCAAATCTCATTTAGTGATGCTACATCCAGCATGATGTCATATGCTTTCCTCTTTGCATCATCCTGTGATACCCTATAGCTCCATTCTGTTTGGCGAGCGAGGGCAGAACCTCGTGATGATGACTACTTGCAGATTTTACCTGTGTAATGTTCATCAATATTCTGACCAAGTTTACAAAATTTATTTTTAGAAGATGATGATCCAGGGAATGAGGCACAAGCTGAATCTTCTGCTGGTGACGGAGAACGGAACCAGCAGGCTGCAAGTGTTACTGATGGCCAGCAGGGCGCCACAACGGGGGTCCGACAGATTGCCCCTCTACCTCGATTGGCGGGTAGAGCAGAGCGATTACCTTCTGCTGGTAGAGCACAGTTGACGCCGTTCCTATTTGGTGTAAGTACTGATAATGTGCTAGGCCGGCATTCAAAGGCATCTACATGTATCGATCCCTGATTGCTCGATTTAAGGACAATGTGCATGAACTCCTTTCCTGAAGGATGCTAGGATTTGGTGCTATGTTGACTTAACCTGGCAGTTTCAAAATGTATTTCATGGTTGCAGGCTCAAGGGAGTGGTTTTGAGGATGGGGATGATTGCACTGTGCCAAGCACGCCAACTCTGAGCTTGCCGAAGAGAACTGATGGATTTGCAGAAGCAGTCAGCTCACCTCAGGTGCCGAATGCTCGCTTCATATTTGGAAGTGGGTCAGAAGTTGGTCAACAGTCTGAATTAGCCTCACAAGGTGGTGAGTTGAAGCCGAATTTTCTTCAATAGTTGTCACATTCAGCACCATGCAGCAAGTAAAAGGATATTATCTTTTCAGCCTTGGGCATGGACGACACAAAAATGGACCTGTCTCAATTTGATGAAGGTAACCGTGTAACTATCACGTCTGGCCCTTCGGGTACTCCTAACATTGTCGTCACGCCATCTGATGGCCAACCAAGCCAAGAGGTAGCGACGTCAGCAGGTGCTCCACAAGTTCAGGATACTGGGTAAGCAGACATTATATTTGTTCTTTTGGATTTGTTGGTTTCTGATTTGCCTAGAAGCTTGAAGTGACTCTATATCTTGCACTTGTGCTTTCAATAATAGTAACCAGTGATTCTGTACTTCTGACTTTGCAGGTCAGAACAAGCTGTTGTGAGTCAGTCACAGGAGACAGGGGAGACAACGCCAGGTGTGTTTGCTATGGCTTTAATTTCTTGACATGTATCTGTTTTATCTTCTTGTTACCGTATATGAAAATATCTGTCTATACCATTCCAAGCTGGGTTTCTTCAGTTCTTCCAGGGCTAGGCCTTGGCTCAAAGCAATTCGTCTCTTGCTTTCCCTTGTAGGTTTCCGTGGCACTGCTCAGCTAACAGTGTGATCATTCATAAAGATGCAGGTGTATCAACCAATCACTGTAGTTTTCCATTTTTAGCTCACTGGGGTGAGCTATTACGATGGTGCAGCGTCCGTCGTCCGTCGTCGTCGTCGTCGTCCGTCGTCCGGCGTGGTCCGTTAGCAGGGCACGTTTCGTAACCGCTAGAGCTATTGATCTGAAACTTGGTACATATATACCCCTAGGTCAGATGACCCACGACACCAAGTTTCGGTCCGATTCGACTCTCAGTTTGGCCACCAGGTGGCGGAAACCAAAAACACAAAAAGTGCAATAACTCCTGAACTAATGACTAGATCATCTCCAAATTTTTATCATAGGTGTAGCTAATAAGGATACATAACATATATAACGGGTTTTTGATTTGACCTACTTTTCAAGGTCACAGAGGTCAAAGTT
>NMRB01002416.1:74083-87082 GCA_002633025.1 Notospermus geniculatus
GGATTTCTCATCTTTTTTCAGAGCCTTAGAAGACAACCCTTTATCTCAAGGTGCTGATCAAGTCCATGAAGCATTTCGTGGGTTGAAGAATATACAATACTTGTATGTATCTGCAGATTGATAATTATGCTGAAAAATGAACTGAATATTTTATTCCTTTTGACATATTATATGAAAGAAACATACATACATGAAGGTGCCTGTTCTACTGGTCAGGATTCAAAATGTCAAGAAGGGTATTTATTGTCATAGGCCTTTAGAATTTAATTTCCACTTCTTCGGGGAGAAATTTCTCCCAATTTACTCAACAGTTTCATTCTGGGTTTCAGATCTTTACCAGGAAATGTTTCCTGTCCTGGTGGGGAAAACGCCTGGCTCAAAACAACAGATGAGAAAAATAGGACCGTTTGTGTTGCTGAATTAAACGTTTGTGTCACGGATAATTCAACATGTAAGTCAAAGTTCACAGATCTACAATATTTTGCTTGCGAGTGATTGATAGGTTTCCACTCCTACCTAAATTGTTCAGCACCTGATGTGTGATCTGACAGTCATTAGTTCGTCATCACCAGCATTGTCTTCCAGAACTTCCCTGTTTTTATCTCTGCTCTGTCATCTTACCATCAGTTCTGAACTCTTTTCAGGTTCACACTCATGTTATTGATACTCATGTTATTGATATGTTGACATTTTTAATTTTCATTCTGAACAGTCAGATGAAATAAAATGACCTTCAAGCCCTTTAAAGTTGATTCAATATAACCATATGGCACAAGTCTGAAAACAAACTGAATTGATTTCATTACCTGTGTCTTGTTTCAGACCTTTGTCCAAAACACTCTCACTGTGTTCATGATGGTCCTGGACTCGTGCAATGTCTGTGTAATGGAGATTTATATGGTTACAGGTGTTTGAGATCTGTAAGTGTGTATCGTAGTTGTAGCTTTTCATTTACTAACTGTGTGCCCCGAAAAACTTGAGCAAGTCGAAAATTCAGCAGCAGCAGATCTTATTTCAACAAAAATAAGTATACAAATAGAAAGGCTAGTAAAGACACAATGCAAATTTGGTAGACAAACACAAAAAAGCACAGAAGAAACTCAAATGTACAAAGCAATGAAAAAGGGGTAAATTACACGAGTCTGTTGTTTGCCATTGAACTATCACAGCCACATGGGTATAAATGGTAAGAAGAATAAAATACTGATACATACTGGTTACTTCCCAACAAACTCGATACGCGTAACAATAGCCAGAGATAAAACTGTAGAGAACTGGAGAAATCCATAGAAGGGTGGTATGAGCCCAATGGAAAATACCACACTGACTGAAGTGGGTAAGCAAGATTTAGGCCTAGGAGGACATATGACTTCAATGTCAAGTGATTACAAGAAAACTCAAAACTAAAATTGCAGGGAAATTCAAATCATGCCCAGTGCAAGTGGCCACAACACTAACAAAGGGGATGATTGAAAATTCTATTGTAATTAGTGCTCGTCTTTATCATGAACTGTTCAAGCATGCCCTTGTGAGAGAGCGGTGCTTCTTGGACATGAGAGTCTTTAAATTGTGTCTGAAGGCAAAGAACTAGCTGAGATCCTGACACTTCCACTTGGGAGTACCGCAGCTGGGGAGCCCGTTCACTGAAAGCATGTCCACCAAAGTATGCATTCACACGTATTGAAAATGGGATTGTTTTTTTTCAGGGTCATTTTCCTATGGCTATATATTATGGAATACTGGGCGGTTGCATGGTGGTGATAAGTGCATTTCTCTGGGTGACACAACGTAGGAAGACTTTCAACGTCTCTGTCAAGAGGGATTGAATGGATATTGGAAGGAATTAGAAAGATCACTTTCTGCCTCATTTTTGCTGGTATAGTGGTACAAGATTTTCACCACTGAAGGAGCATAGTGTCCAGTTTGAACCTTCTGAAGTGTGCAACTTGGTGGAGTATGGTGCTGTAACTTTTCCCCAGGACACTTTTGTGCAATTAAATTTATAGGGGACAGTTTCTAATCCTCTAACATGAATATTGTGCCATAGTAAAAGAGTACCGTAAAGCGAAATATGTTCGCGGGGAAAAATTCTCGCGAAAATCGCGAACTGCATCGGAGCCCGCCAAAATTTTTCTCCGTGAATACATTCTCCGTTGATACCCCGCCATGCGGAAAACTTTACAAAGGCCCTTCACCGCGAATATTTCTCCCCGCGAATGTGGGATTTTTCGGCCAAACGCGAACATTTAGGACGCGAAAATATTTCGCTTTACGGTAATTGCTTTATTCAAGAGAGTTGTTGTTGTAAAGGAGTTGGAATGGAAATACTGTGTGTAGAAACACGTCAAGTATTTCCATCAATTATTTGAATGCTACATGTTTAGAGGAGCTGACTTGTCAGAATGTCATGCCTAATTCCACGAATGCAAACAAAATTCAGAGGATATGAACACTCCCATTCGTTGATAGTTGCCATAAAAGGTGGTCACTGACAACACTTACTCCTAGCTCTTCTCATGTACTAATCAGCAGTTCCACCAGGTTTTTTTGTCATTTGTTGATAAAATCTCCACAAAATTGACTAACAGTAGCCTATGCAATAAGTGTAAGTTTTGTAAATTTGTCTTCTGCGTTAGTGTTTGAATGAGATATGATCAATTATACTATTATTTTGTATATACCAGTATATTTATGATACAAATAAATTAACCACGTGTCTCTCAAAAATACCTCTTTTGTTGATGATGCAAAGCGTTGTAATACTCATGCTGTACACATGATAGAATACACATGTACACATAAATAGAAAGGAAAATCCAAGAGAGGTTGCCAATGCATTAGCACTGTGATGGTGCTGTCATTGCCTCTTTTGTTTTTTTTTCCATACTTCTACTCATTAATTACACAAGCAAAAATCTATATAACTCGTTTCCAAATCACACATGTACTACCGGTAATCATTCTGTCTGTAAATCTTTTTGTGCCAGTGTTCATTAGTTACCGGTAGCCATTTACAAATCCACTGTACCTGTGTGGACAGTTGATCAGAAGATGAACAGCTGTGGCTTCCCGGGTGACAGCTTGGAACTTGAAGCCAACACATATACCAGTAAACCTCAACATACTACCAAATGATGAAAAGTATGGCCCAATGAGCATAACATTTTACTCCATTGAGCACATGGTCTCGACTGCTTGGGTCATTGCCACACCTCTTTGGTGGCTAATGCTGATTGGTCCAAATGACTGCCAAACTCGAATAAGGTGTGGCCCTCTGTCAAGTCCCTACATAACATAAATCAAAGGTGTTGATCAAAATATTGTCAATCTCGTGTTGTTTACCATGAAACCTAATCATGGAGATGTCAAATCTATGAAATATTTCAGATGAAATGAAACCAAACTCATTTGTATTACCCTATATGAGTTTATTCACATAACTTGACATGGTCTATAAAATTGGCCATTCTGGCTGGAATTAAATTCGCTGATATGCGCCAACTCAACTAAATGATATACATATCACATATTATCTACCATATGTAGCAGCCAAATAACAGTAGAAGTTGATAGACGTTTGAAGCAGCAATTATTTGAGAAGGAAATCTCTGTCGCAACAATCAACAGAAAAACTGTAAATTCACTTACAAATGTCTCACAAACATTGGCGTCAGATTCGTCTAATGGCCACTGTACTCAATCGAACAGTTCATACAATTATTTTGCAAATCAGATTCAGGCTTATACGGCTTTAATGTACATTTACAGACCAACATGTAAGCCCCAATTGAGCAAAATCAGACAACTTGATTTCACCATATGCAGCAACCATTGTATTGACACTGGTAGAGATATTCCAACATGACTTTAGAAAGTCCCCAGCAAAAGCCTGAGTTAAAGAACACTAACATTACATACACCAACTGCAAATGCTGACAATGAGACTCAATTCAACCAGCTATGAATTCTGACTTGGTAACCTACACGTAATATGACTAGTTCACTTTGTTACGGGAGGTGTAAACCACCGAATTCGTATGACTACATTTTATATGAGGTTTTTTATTCCTCCATTCAACATGTTCAATTCAGCATTTGTGGCAACATCTGAGGCTTCTACCACATGTTGCATTTCACAACCTTGTGTTTTGATATTCCCACGCTTACAAACATGCACACAAAAATCAGGGTTTACAGTATCATGAACACATAATTCCATGCACAGGTACATTCGATATCAATTTCATTATCTTAAGATTCTGAATCATATGCAGTAAATGCTAAGGAACCATCCAAGGAAAGGGACGTAGTTCTGAATAATAAGATCCTAAGAGATGAGCCAGGCAATTCCTCCCTCATTGGTGCGAGTACCACAGAGGGTGATCAGGGTTATCGAAATCCATTTTTCAACAGCCATTACAGCCTAGCCCAGTTAAG
This sequence comes from Notospermus geniculatus, assembly GCA_002633025.1. Taxonomy (NCBI): domain Eukaryota; kingdom Metazoa; phylum Nemertea; class Pilidiophora; order Heteronemertea; family Lineidae; genus Notospermus; species Notospermus geniculatus. Next base: position 78,521 of record NMRB01002416.1, read on the forward strand.
AAAATAAGATTACAATGTTAAATGTATATTGCAAAGATTACTGTATGTTCACAGAAAAATGTTGTAGACTACACAGAGGAAAAATGAGCAATGTAGAGTTACCTCAAAATGAATGTCCTTTTCAGACATAAGACTACCAGCCACAATGATATGTGCTTTTTCTGTGCTATTGAACACGGAGGGCTCTCACCATGTTCAGGTGATATCATAGAATTTACAGTGAAGGAACCTCAATGAAATTACCCCAGTTAACAGGGTTAAAGCTACAAACCCTATGTCTAATAACAATTCCATCCCTTCTGAGTTAGCACCAACTTTAAATCTACCAGTATTCAAAATGATTCTCTCAAAATGTTGCGATGAATCGATGATTGGAACAATTCCTGGCTAGACATCCAATAAAGATGTGACATCATTTCCACATCACAGAATAGCACATGTTTGGCTGCTATCCCAACTACATTTTGTACATACTGTTAATGTATTTTGAAAGAAGTTGGTCAATCCATATGACCAAAGTTCTAATGAGATAAACTGACTGTTATTCACTCCTAATTATTCTAATGAAATAAGTAAATTCTCCTCTTGTTTATTTTCTGTTGGTCCCTCATCGTCTTCATATGGATCCACAAACTCTGCTTCATCTTCTGCCTCATCATCATCTGCCTGTTTTGACTCGGGAACCTCTCCATTCGATGGAGTGCCAACAGATTCCGTCGTCTGCTCCTGTTTTCGTCTCTCTGCTTCCTCTTGTTGAACCTGCAGAAGCTGTGCTAACTGCTCCTGGTTTTTCCTTGATAATCTCTTCATTATTGAATGGTCATACACCCAGTGTTCACCGACCTCATGGAAATGCTGAAATCAAATTTGTTGTAACTGTATTATTTCCAATTGTTCATACCACTTCTAGAGCTGTGAGNGAATTAAAACAGCTTGATGGCACCCGGTGACCTAAATTTTAAGCAGTTCTGAACAATGTGATGTCGAGAGCAGTATACACATTGGAGTGACAGGTGTACAAACTGTGAACTTCCATCCCTGGCTAAGGTGAAGATTTTGAAAATATGGATTTGACTTACGTCTGCAGTGATTTTAATCAAACAATGTTTCTCTCTTTCAGCTTCATCTTCACACTGGTCAATCTTGATCCCCAAAGCCTGCAGGCAAAAGAACAATGTGATAAGCAAAAGCTAATTATGACCTCATTCTAGAAAATACCCATGAATATTGTAAGAGAGGAAGGAATTCAGAACACGATCAACCCACCTCAACTTGGTCGATAAGTAGTTGAAGAAATGCATCTGTCTCCGTCAGCTTCTTCTCAAAATCCACTAGAGTTGGTGTTGACCTTGTTTCCCACTTCTGAAAGAAAGAACACAGCTCTTTCAACATGTTCAAGATTCCTCTGAGAGAAACATGAAACTAGGAAACTCTTTTTTATAAGGGGCAAAATCTGAACCAATTAATGGGGTTATGCCATGAAAGTGCTCAAGATAGCCAAAGGCAAAAAGCTAACATGCTGAAAGTAAATTCTACTTGCCCTCAGTGGCTGGGAATGTCGCATGACTGTGTCCTCTAGAGCACAGATCCACTTTTCTCTCTCATCGCCATCACGAGCTGTAAATTGATACAGAAATGTCAGTCATCATGAGCATGGCCATGAGCAACAACCAAGAAATAGATGCGTATTCAAACCGGGTTTCATCAGGATGTATAATTTGGAATCGATTCTCACCTTGGAAATGAAATGTCTTTTGGTCAACAGTGATTGTAAATGTACTGTCATCTTCATCATCTATGCCAACCACAGCACCCTGCAGAAAGAGAATCTCTGTTATCATGCTGGCCTACATATACAGAAAAAACAAAAATTATATATTTTGATAATAATACAATAGGCCTACAGGTATCATCTTTGCTGTTCAATACTTTTGCTCACCTTGAGCCTTACACATCCTCTTCTGGCGCCTCTCATCATCTTCTCTTTCGACTGGAAACATATTTAAGATATTTAGAACGGTATTAAGGGGACATTCTCAGAAAAAGTGAAAGGGAGGCAACCACCAATCCAATGGTATAACACACATTTGATGCAGGCCTACTAGGCTACCGTCGTCCTTTTAAGGGAGGAACGGCGGGTGTTTACAATACCCAATTGATGGAAGTGAAGCTGCACACAATATAGGATTAATAAACTTCATATTGAACAAGATGTGAGGTCATCATTATTCGAACATGATTGATTGATGATGAAGAGGGGAGGGTCACAAGAAGACACAACAACAAACAGTTCTTCAGACTACGTGCAGACCTATTCATTCATGCTTTGTACCGCCTTAAAACAATATCTTACGGTGTAATAGGATAAAAGTCCTGCATTGTCGTCTAGAACAAACCATCGGTACTGCCACCCTTTCATGACATTTGTCCACTTTGAAAGGGGACCCTCTATCTTTGCCTGCCCCATCTTTTTGTGGATTTTTTGGTAATGTTGCTGAGATCATTGAACTCCCGTCTTAAAATCAGATTTCTAATTCTAATTTCATTAGACACAAATATATCCTTTTTAATAGAAATTAAAATATTGATTGTTTTTTATATATGTCAGGAAATACGCTTTGCTTAAACGGATTCTTTTTTAACAAACTGTTTTCAATACACTCAGATTTTGCACAACACTCCCTAAACAACCTTGACCTTTCACCCGAACAGCGCCTGGCCAATCAGAATGCAGCGGGATTTTAAATGCCCTGTGAGTACCATAAATGTGTGAAAATCCCTAACATGCTAATCAGTCATTATTACCGAATATGATCATTGCGCTATGCGGATCTAAGTAATCATGTACGTGTAGAGACCATGGAGAAGACGTTGCAATCAAAGTCAGGTCCATACAGGGCCACAAAACTGGTAAGTTGTCTGCAGATTTTCGGTTGATTTCGATTCTCGGATGCTAGGCCTCCCTACGGCGCTGTGTGTAGGACACATGGGACATGTAAACAGTATGTCCGAGAATAGATATAATTCCTCCAAGCAACGACCTTGCAACCTGCAAACCAAAGCAAAAAAAGCCGCCTCGTCCGGCATTATATATGATTTAGGCCTCTATCCTGTACTATTGCCTGGCGAGTCTTACTTTCAAACCTTGGTAGGTTCTTGCCCAGCAAAAAACAAACAATGCCAATGGGGAATGTCATCATCATGCATCATTCATGCCTTCATGGCCTGGGACATGGTCCATGACCGTGTCGTGTGTGGGTGGGAATGTCCCTGTCATTATTGACATTGCTGATGAGTGATGATGTTGTCGTTGATGCCACTGCCGAGAATGATGGAAACTAGCCCTGGCCTGGGCCTACATGGCAAGCCATGTCCATGGACAATTTCACAGTGATTTCAGGAAGGATGATTGATAATTTCATGTGGGGTCTTTCCCACGTGACGTCACCGTCTTCATAAAGTCCACCACGTACGTTGGCCGTCAAACTGACCACGTGTTTCCTGGCGGTCCTACTAAACAGCGTCAGCAACAAATTTTAGCGTCAACAAGCGTCAGCAACATTAAAGTTGGCGTCAGCAAGGTTTTATAACATCCTCAAGGCGCCCTATGTCTCAGAATATTGTTGCAATGGTGTAAACCTGCACTGCTTTGAAGAAAATTAATGAAATTGAGGATTATTTTGGCTTTTTCGGGTGAAATTTAATTGCCGACGAAACCTTACTTCAGACTAGTTCTAGTTCCAACAGTTGCCGCTGCAGTCCCGAATGGCGCCACTGTTTCGCTCAGAAAGATTTTGAAGAAATGGTTGACATTTCTTTTCTAAATCATTATTTTACTGCTGGATGATCGCTTAAACTTTAGTCTAGGCCTATTTCAGTGTCCAAAAAGCCTTCTTGAACATATAAAACCTTGCTGACGCCAACTTTTAAGTTGCTGACACTAAAAATTTTTGCTGACGCTATTTAGTAGGACCAGTTTCCTGGAGGAATGTTACGATAACGCGATGACATTATAATATTTCGTGTGCTGTCTCGTCACGTCAGGCGTGATGTCAATCCACATGTAGCAGACTGCCACAGTTTGCGTCATTTTGACGGCCAGTCACATGATTTGATGACGTCAGTGGGATTGCTCTATAGGACTATGTCATAATGTGCTTTTATTTCAAAACTTCGGCTAACCTGTGCGGCTGTTTGGGTATTTCAGAAAAGTACTCCTCGTATCATAATCGAATTTATCGTATCATAATCGAATTTATTTTACATTGATTGAATGAAGCCAGTGTCATGACATAGGGCCTATGCCGCTCCATTTGATGATGTCTATTTTATCCTACAATTTCAGTGGAATGAAGTGCTTCATGCCTTCAGAGGTAACATGCCAATAGGCCGGCACAGACGCAACATGAGGACTTTTGAACAATGCTTCACGTGGCATCCGATTCTATTGATTGGCTTCATGATTACCTCAAAAGGAACTCAAACTTTGGTCAAGGGGTCTCAAGGTGAGAAGGAATCAAAAGTTGTGTTAATATCTCTGTGCCTTACAATGTAAGACATGATTTTACAGATAATTTTGAAAATACTTGTAAACAACTTTATTGTATAGCATTGGGTGGGAGCAACACATCATCTGACTTCATTGTTTCCCTTTAAATAAAATAAAAAAACAAAGCTAGTAATTTACCACCATCCTAAGTAGGATGGCGGTAAATTACTAGCTTTGTTTTTTTATCACACTACTGTGATACTTTAGTACAATAAATTGTGACATGTGACATTGAGACAATAAATTATGACAGTTGTTGGTCCAAGCTGCTAGCTATGAATTCCAACAATTTCCAGTTGACATGACCAGAGGAATGGAGCCATGGAGTTCCTCACCTCGTTGACTGAATGATTCTAATGAATGGGCTAATTACTTGCTGATTGTTATCTCCTAACTCCATTGTTCAATACATTTTGTCATGCTTGTTTGGCCTGGAGCTCAACCCTGAAGAAGTCCATGTGGATTCAATTATGTCATAATGAGTGGCTTTAATCTTATTGCCAATGTAGAAGAGTTCGGTTCATGGACAATGAAGAGAAAAAAACATCTACCAATCAATGGTACTTTCCAATTACCATAGGTATTGTTTTTGGAGGTTTGGTTCACTTGCCTCCATTTACAGCATAATATATAAGGTCAACTTTGTGAAGTGTAGTTATCAGGGTTTCCGCCAGAAAAAAAAGTGAGGGTACGGACAAAAAAAATTTTTTTTTTAATTTTTTTTTTTTTAAATTTTATTTTTGTTTTTATTTGTTTATTTTGGTTCTAAACGATGTTTGGTGCCATTTTAGGCGTATTTTGAAGCATAAAATCACTTTCCATCGTGAAATATGATGTTAAATAGTGAAAAACAATGAATACTGCTGATAAATATGTGAATTTATCAAATTTTTGAGGGTACGGATCCGTACCCTGGAAAAATTTTAGGGTACGGAATTTTACCCTCTGGCGGAAACCCTGGTTATGCTTTTCTTCAGTGTTGCCAGGCAATATTGTCCAAGTGGGCCAAATTGATAAATATTGAAATTCTGCCATCTTTCCAAGGAATATGTCGGCCATCGCCATGGTATCAAGATTTTTGAAGTGTTAATTAAATTTAGCAACATTCTTATACTCTTTCCAGATATCAAACTGTGCAATTGCTTCAGAAGTTTCAAAAAGCACAAGTATTTGTTGATGTTCGAGGCAGTAAGCATAATAAAGAGCAATTTCAAGATAATGGAAGACTTTATAGGTAAACCTTCAGATTGACTTTTAATTGTAAAATGGTTGACACACATGTAGTAAGGTCCAACAGTCATCTGAATGAATGAATGTCTTTTCTCAATATGTACTATGATAAAAAAATACATTGTTCGATTTGTCAAAAATTGCAGTGTTTTGTATGCGAGTTGGTTCTTGCGTACCACTATTGGTTACCTTCATGCCAAGACCAATGACACATCACGTGTACTGGATTTGTGTACATGGAGTGGTCATATCATGGAATGAGCACGTTTTTGCTCTTGTAATTAACATTTATGGGAATATTTTTTACAGGTTTGTGCCAATGTCTCCAGCAAAGAAGGTCCGCACCCCTCTGAAGAGGATAAAACATCAAGACAATCACCAGACACCTGTCCGTCGGCCACTGAAGCTTGACTTCACAGATGGGGTAAGACCAGTGTCCTGCATCCCAGAGACTGGACTGCCCAAGTGTCACCTGGTGGCAAAGGAGCTTACCCCTGAAGAAGTCGAACGTGTCTACCAAACTACCACACTACGGGATAAACCGCAGGGCGGGTTCCCCATTAACATTTCTGGGAATATTTTTTACAGGTTTGTGCCAATGTCTCCAGCAAAGAAGGTCCGCACCCCTCTGAAGAGGATAAAACATCAAGACAATCACCAGACGCCTGTCCGTCGGCCACTGAAGCTTGACTTCACAGATGGGGTAAGACCAGTGTCATGCATCCCAGAGACTGGACTGCCCAAGTGTCACCTGGTGGCAAAGGAGCTTACCCCTGAAGAAGTCGAACGTGTCTACCAAACTACCACACTTGCCAAGTAGGTGATAACAACAAAAATTAGCTTGAATATCCGTATTTCATGTGCATGACAATGTACATATAAATGTCAGGTTTGGCTACTCGGACTGCGAACTCATCATTGATAAATCACATGTATTGTTCCTTGTCATCAGTCTTCTGTTGCTGAAGTGAAGCCCACCTCTCTTGATTTGCAAAGGCCTACAATAGGAGCTGTCAGCGAGTTGACCACTAGGTGTCACTAGGGCCCAATTCAATGCATCTAGCGGACCCAGTCATTATCGATCGAGCAGCGATCATAATAGATTTCCTGTACATTAGGTCNAAACTGGTCTGGTGGCAAATATACCCAAGGAAGAGCAACTACCTCATTGGATCCTATCAGCAATGAGATGTCTTGCCTATTGTAAGTAACTACAATTTGCTGCATTACCAGTACTCTGTATTGTAATTAGGATGTACCCTGGCCCAGGGTTATTTCTGGCTTTATACACTTTATGCAGTCTTATCAGCTGTAAATGATGCAGAAATAACTCGTTCAATTACCAAGTCTTTTTACTGATGTTTATAATGATTTGCAGGGCCTTCTGGAGATGATGACAGTTTAACTCTACGTTACCCAGGATTTGAGCGCGATGTCTTTCGGGCTGTGAAGGAACATTTTGAATCCTTTGATGAACCCCTGCTGACGTATGATTTATATGAGCTATTTGTCAGTGTATTTGGTGAGTAAAAAAAGACAATTATTTACACAGAAAACTGTCAGTTCTGTGTCATTTTCTCTTCATGTTGACAAATTTTGTTAGTAATTACACAAGCAAACATGGTAAAATTTGACACAAGTTTGATCTTCATTACGGTACATTGCTTCAGCGCTGAATTTTTTATGAGCTCACCCGCATGGCGTTAGTTAAGTTTTGCATGTTGGATACATGATATCATCAAAGTGGGTGCTTGGTAGAGAGCTTATCTGCAGATGCAAGAAATATATACTTGGCTGATGTTATGAGTGATATGCTCTTTTATTCTATCATCTTAGCGTACTTAGTTTTCCATGTTCTCTCTTGCATGTGCTGATCGCTTGGCTCTTCTTGGATGATGACAACAGCGTACGTCGAAAACCCAGATCAAAGACGTTCAACTCCTCATGGTGACAGTGCCTACAGTTTGTCGCCTATGAGCCATGAATCTTTCGTTTCTGTGGAAAATCTTGTGCTCAGCATGGCTTCGCCTGCAGCGCAGCAGCTAAAACTATCTCAATGGGACATTTCTCAAATCAACTGTAGCATGGAAAACTTGGTATCTATGCCTCCACCAAGGCCTATGACATCTTCCCAGCCAAACTTGTTGGATCAGACTATCGTTTGTGATGAAAACGCTCAACCAAATCATCATGCTAGCTTCTATGACAATTTTGCATTTGAGAGAACGGACAGTGATCGCAGCCAAAATGGTAACTTGCAGAGGCATTACTCATCAAATGATCTCCTCCATGCTGAAAACTATTTGAAGAATATGTCAATGCGGACTCGAAGACCTTCCAATTCAAGTTTCTGTAGTTCACAGAGTGGTGTTAGTGCTGTGAGTGGAGTAAGCGGCCGAAGTGCATTTAGTCACGTGAGTGGACGCAGTGCTTACAGTGCTGCTGCTAGAACTAAACATAGCAGAGGCAGTCGCGGTGTGAGGAGTAAGGCTGCTACGAAAGTGGATTGTGGTTATTCTACTGACAGCGCTACCTGTAGCTTTACTTCTCGATGTTCTTGTGTTAAACCAGCCTATAGATCAAATGCATCGATGAACTGTGGCGACTTTGAACGGTCCTCTTCCTACCCACGGTACAGGAATCAGGAGCCTCCACAGTACAAAAATCCACCGCCATACAGCGGCATTCACAGGACAGCCTCCATCCACACAATAAACAGTCTTCACTCAAATGCCGGGATCATGCCAGCCAGTGTGCGTTCATATTCCAAAAAGCCAAGGAGG
>NMRB01002417.1:47503-60471 GCA_002633025.1 Notospermus geniculatus
GCGCCTTAGGCCCCGATTACATAGAAGTATACGGTATACGAAAACGCGGGTTAACAATGGTCTTGTCAACCGGCGTTTTCGTATACCGTATACTTCTATGTAATTGGGGCCTTAGGGGTCATATATCTGCAGGTAGAGACGTTCTTTTGGTTTACAACCACCGCAAAAGCCGCCACACCGAGCAGAAACTCGCTGTCTGTTGGACGTGACAGAAACGCTGGCAATCCGACCCTTCCAGCCGGTTGCAATCCACTTGACCTGAAATGCACACAAGAAAAATAGGGTGCTGAGCATAATGAAATGGTCCATGGACCATGTGCTCACCTGTGTAAATGTACCAGAAGAACAAATGACAAATCGTTCAATTGAAATGTTCCTGGTCAAGCCTTGAGTTCCAGGTGTAGAGAAATATCCAGACACCTGATGACACCAAGTTGGAAGCTACTACATGTACTAGGTCAAGTAGCTATGAGTATGAAACCTGCCACCAAATCACAAAATGTTGAATTTTGACCTCTGGGGCTTTGAAAAGTAGGTCAAATCCAAAAGCCTTTACAGAACGATATTAACAGGACGATCTAGACATGAGTTGAGGAATTATTAGAATTTGAGTTTTCATTTTTGCCACCTGGTGGCCAAGTTAAGAATCAAATCGGACCGAAACTTGGTGTCATATGTCAACTGACATAGGGCTGTATACAATGTATGTTGTACCAGGTTTCAGGTCAATAGCCGTCGCAGTTATGAAATGTGCCACCAAATGACAAAATTTCGAACTGTGTTACCTTGAAGAGTAGGTCAAATCACAAACCCGTTACATGTCATGTATTAGATACACCTATGATAAAAATTTCATTATTTCGGGAATTATTGCACTTTTTGGGTTTGGGGTTTTGGCCACCTGGTGGCCAAGCCAAGAATCGAACCGGACTGAAACTTGGTATCATGAGTCATATGACATAGGGGTATAAATGTGTCACGTTTCAGGTCAAAAGCCCCAGCGGTTACGAAACGTGCCACCAAAAGGCAAAATTCTGAACTTTGACCTCTGTGACCTTGAAAAGTAGGTCAAATGAAAAACCTGTTACATACATGTACAGTTGTCCTCAAAATTATTCATACCCCATGGAAAATAACACTCTCATTTAGATTCTTCATTTATATGAGGTATTATGCTGGTGCTTCCTTTGTATCTTTTGTCTACTTGTTGCTGTGCACAAATCCACATATGATTTGGGTAAACTTCATTTGCACAATACGAGGTACGGCCAAAAGTTCTTTTTGGTCCATGTTCAGAATTATTCATACCCCTTTGTGCCCATTGATTTCACTTCCTATAAATGTGGTAATCTTTGTCCTATAGTTATTTCAAGACGTTCCAATGGAATAAATACCTTTTTGGTGACCAAATATTATGCAATAATAAAAAATAGCATGTTTCCAGAAGAGTATAAATAGAGGGAAAGTGTCCTGGTCATTCTCAGTTGCTGATCACCATGGCCAAGAAGAAGGAGCTCAGTGAGGACCTGCGTCAACGTCTTGTACGTGCCCACAGTAAAGGAAAGGGTTACAAGGCCATTTCAAAGCAGTATGATGTTCCTGTCTCAACCGTCCAGAGCATAATCAAGAAGCACAAGATATTCAACACTGTTAAAAACCTCAGTGGGCGTGGCAGGAAGCGTAAAGTGACCCGCAAACTTGCCAGGAAAATTTGCCGAGAGGTCAACAACAACCCCCGGACCACAACCAAGGCCCTAATTGAAACGCTTGACCAGGCAGGGAAGAAGGTGTCACGGTCCACCATGGAGCGAGTCTTGCACAGCGGAGGTCTCCATGGACGTAGGCCTCGGAAGACACCGCTGCTCAGAAAGAAACATCTGGAGGCTCGTCTGGCGTTTGCTAGAGGTCATATGAATCAAGATCCGAGCTTTTGGTCAAACATCCTGTGGTCTGATGAGACGAAGTTGGAGTTATTTGGCCATATGGATGTTGAATACGTCTGGAGGAAGAAAGGAGAAGCATTCAACCCGAAGAACACTGTGCCCACCGTCAAGCATGGCGGTGGGAACATAATGCTATGGGGATGCTTCTCTTCCAAGGGCACAGGGAACCTCGTCAGGGTCCAAGGAATCATGAGAAAGGAGGATTATATGAGGATCCTTGACGAAAACGTGAAGGAATCAGCTGAGAAACTCCAACTCGGCCACAACTGGAAGTACCAGCAGGACAATGATCCAAAACATACCGCCAAGGTAGTGAAGAAATGGTTCAAGGACAATGATGTTGACGTCCTAGAATGGCCAAGTCAGAGTCCTGACCTGAATCCCATTGAGAACTTGTGGCGAGTGTTGAAGACCAGAGTGATGGCTAGGAAACCGACCAACCTGACCCAGCTTGAGGCTTTCGCCAAGGAAGAATGGGCCAACATCCCACAGGAGACGTGCAGGAAGCTTGTGGACACGTACAGGAATCGTCTAGAAGCAGTCATAAAGAACAAAGGCTATGCTATTGACTATTAAAACTAGGGTATGAATAATTTTGAACATGGCATTTTTTGAAAATCCATGGATAAAATATCCCTGAAATGAAGAATTTCTTGACTTGTGTATTGTTGTTGTTCTTTCACTTGTTGGTCACATAAAACTCATAAACAAACTTGACAAAATGCATTCAGTTCATCACAAAAATAAAAAATTACAAAAATGTACAAGGGTACGAATAATTTTGAGGACAACTGTATGTTATGTATCCTCATTAGATACACCTATGATAAAAATTTGGAGATGATCCAGTTATTAGTTCAGGAGTTATTGCGTTGTGTTTTTGGTTTTGGCCAAGAATCCAATCTGACCGGAACTTGGTGTCATAGTACATATATACCCCTGGGTCAAATGACCTAAGTTTCAAATCAACAGCCCCAGCGGTTACGAAACGTGCCCTGCTAACGGACGACGACGACGACGCCGACGGACGACGGACACCGCATGACGACTATAGCTCACAGGTGAGCTAAAACTATGGGTGCTGAGCCTACAAACGAAGCAAGAGAGATGTGCCTATCAGCAATAATCTGCTCTTCCGAGTCAACGGTAAAGACCGACTGAAGATCGCAAGGTAAGCGCAGTCACCAGCCTCTAAAGCAAGCACTCATGAACGGCCTACTTTAAGGGAAGAAAAAGCCGACATCGGGATACACCGCCAGACACCAGGAGACACGATCCGGCCTTTTGTGAAACATCGGCTGAGGCGGATTTTCATATCTTGCATTATCAGGGAAATCTATAAATTTACATTTGTTGGTGCCGAATAATCAGCGATGTTGCATTATACACACCATTTTGGTTCCCTCAGTCGCCGCTAGGTTGAAAGGTGACTTCGGTAGCGACCGCCTCTTCGGGAATGACCTGATTAGAATGGGGAATCCCAAACAAACCCACGTGCTCAGAAAATGTAAACATGGCCGATTTGGCAGGATGTCAGACATGTGACAAGGGAATCCCCAAATTATGATAATGAGTCTCAACAAAATGGCGGTCGCTACCGAAGTCACCTTTCAACCTAGCGGTAACTGAGGGCACCAAAATGTGCGTAATCGACCCTGGACTGACAGGCCCGTCGGAACAATCCGACTGGTAGGCGAAAGTGGGGGGGGGGGGCTAACAAGCGCCGAAGGCGCCGCTTCGGCGGGGGTGTGGGGGGCCTCCCCCAGAAAATTTGAAAATTAGAAGCTGTGAGACGCGATTTCCCGCAATTTCAGAGGCCTTCTGGGAGCATGAATTTCGTGGAATTTAAGCCTGGTTAGACATAGGCCTAGGTATAGATGTTTTCGCAACCTCACTTCGACTTTACAGAAAGTGAGGAATGCGACATGGCTTAATGCAGATGATTTTAAGCACTGTAACCGCTGACGATCCGTTCACATTACTGGGTAACAGTGAAATGTGCCACTGAGCGTCGGCGATGATAACTTTTACCTTTAGAATTATGAATGTTTTCATGTATATCAAAGATTCATGGAGTATTAAAAACTTCCTAAATTTTCATCATAGAGTGACGTCATCAGCTGGTAATTAGACAAGGTCACCTTTCGTGAATTTGCAAAACAAGGCGCTGAAAAAGTGTTCACTGGTAGCGTTTGTTGCCGGCATCACCAAAATAAGTTCAACAACTTTCATGACTTCCACCAACATAATCCGTTTGTGACGACCTAGACCTTTGACGAAGTCAACGGCCGACTTTCCACTGACAACACCAGTGCGCAGAGATGCCGGGAAGTTGGAGGAGAGTGTGACAAAATGGTCTCACAGGCGGGATTTGTTCAAATCACTGAACAGTAGTCTCGCTGAGCCCGCGTTATATGAATATGGCGGTTGTTATGCGCCAGATGGTCTGAGGCGCCTCAGTGGTCGGGCTGAAATGTGGGGGGGGGCTAAAGCCCCCCCAGCCCCCCCCCCCCTGTTCCGACGGGCCTGACTGAGTCCTTGAGAGAGACTGCCACATTACAGAAGACGTCCATGTACTCAACGACAAATCCATTACTCAAATAGTGACGACATCTGTGAAGTGCGACATCATGAAACCCCAACCCGAGTTGCATCTTCGGAGACTGATGAATAACGACGCGCGTCACCATCGGGCAGAACTAACGCTGAAAGGGTAAATGTCGTCCTGGGTATATACAAAGAATACCCAGGATCTCAATCTTCACTAAAAACAATACCCTGGGTGTAGTTTCGGAAGCCGAACATCACCCAGCATCGTGGTATGACACCTGGATTCAAGGTTGTCTCGCCCGTGGTCACGTGACGGCCTAAAGAATGTCAAGAACAGCTACACTCAACAAATATCACGGCACGAGACGACGAGATTCCATGGGATTTCTAAATAGAACTGGTTCCTGGGCACAGATTGCGGTAGCTGGGTGATGTTTGACTACCGAACTACACCCAGGGTATTGTTTTAGTGAAGATTGAGATCCTGGGTAATCTTTGTAGATACCCAGGACGACATTTACCCTTTCAGCGGAACTGACCAGCACGCCGGTAACACGGTTGTGGTCGTAGTTACCGATCCCTTTCTTTCCAGCCCCTAACTACCGCGGGGTTATTAAAGGGAGACTCCACTCATTGTAAGCTTTTGAATGTTTATCAATCCATAGAGACTAATGCCATGAATTGGGATGTCACTAGTGTTAATAGGGCCAAAAGGGTGAATGTCGTCCTGGGTACCCCTAAAGGGTACCCAGGTCCAACCTGGGTATCCTAAATGGCACCCAGGTACATACTGGGTACCCTTTAGGAACCTAAAGGATACCCAGTTTGCGAGCATGACGAGCTGAACGGTAAAAGTACCATCAACCTGGATTGCAGGTGTCTCACCAGGCGGGAATTTCAAACTGGGTATCCTTTAGGTTCCTAAAGGGTATCCAGTACGTACCTGGGTGCCATTTAGGGATACCCAGGTTGGACCTGAGTACCCTTTAGGGGTACCCAGGACGACATTCACCCTTTTGGCGTTAATAGGCTGACGACCTTTGTGGTGAATGAGCTAATACTGTGACTGCCTAATCCTATTGGTTGTTCCTTCATAAATATGCATTGAGCACATATGACATCACATGTGCTGTGGAATGGTCCCCTTGCAATTCAATTAAAATACTTAAAATGATGAGTTTGCCGATTGTTTTACAAATCTGACATGTTGCAGACATCAATCCAAGATACAGAATAGCACAAAATTGACACACAAAATGATATTAAACAAGAAGTCAATCTCCAGAATTCACGAATTTTCGACCCCAACCGGGGTCTTTTTCAAGTGGAACTTTACAATCTGAAACTCTAGAAAAGACTAGAGGACAAGGACAAGGACCACTCTAGAGTCAGAGTTTCAGATGGTAAAGTTCCACTTGAAAAAGACCCCGGTTGGGGTCGAAAATTCGTGAATTCTGGAGATTGCAGATATCAATGAATTTGAATGTATTAACGATATTTCAAAAATTCACACAATGAGTGGAGTCTCCCTTTAACAAATGGGCGGTTTTTGTGCTGGCCACTGATGATTTCGCGTACAAAAGTTTAGAAGGAATTCATAGAACGACAACCCTGGACAAGGATCACTCAATATACTAAAATCAGGAAGCTTCTAACATGTCAAAGTGGATAAAAGCGTTTTGAAGAGTTGGTGGGGCGTTCAATATTTCGCATCAACAGAGTGCATTAAAACAGAAGGCGAGCACAAAAATCGACACACAATATAATGAAGTATATAAAGTCAATTTCCAGAATATTTAGCAAATTTTCGACCCCAACCGGGGTCTTCTTCAGGCTGGAACTTTACAATCTGAAACTACAGTTTCTGTTCTAGAGTTTCAGATTGTAAAGTTCCAGCATGAAGAAGACCCCGGTTGGGGTCGAAAATTTGCTAAATATTCTGGAAATAGACTTTATATACTCTAATATAACAGAGTGCATTAAAGTCCTTCTTGCACACAAAAATAAATTCTCACTCTTTTTGAGCTTTGTACAGCATTCAGACACAACTACATTTTGCTGTTTGTTTCATGAAATTATGTTAAGTAGTAAGCGAGATATCAAGGATTTTGTCAGTCGAAATCATTGGGCTAAAAATCGTACTGTGAACGACTTCAACAATGTGAATATGCTAATTTATTCGTGACGCATTACTAGGGAAAACTTCATTCAAATTTGACCCACCCAGAGCACGCTGGACGCTTGGTTTCTGCATATAATTGCATTTTGTTGAATTTCCCATCGCATTCATTGCTTAATTTGTTCACTAGGCCGCTCTAATCAGGGAAATGACATGTTCATTATGCAGATTCCCTAGTGTGACATCTCTAATGAGGCAGTCTTACACCATTCTGATTTTAGCTGGGTCATTCACAAAATCAACCATAACTTTCTTACCGCTTGGAATTTTTTCACCAAATAAAAAGCTTTTTCACTGTAATTCTGTGCCAAATGATTATACAAGCTGCAAAAAATGGTGCAATAAGGACTTTAAAGGCTTACTGCATGTTCATTTTAATGAACATCAGTATCGAGCGTATTTGGGCACCAGCGAAACGAACCCTCTTCACACAGCCTGTGCGGTTACGCTCCGTTCGGCAGCTTCTTTCTTGTATTCTGCCGCGGTGTCTTCATAGGTGCTTCAGAAAATCGCATTGCACAACCTTTTTCTAGCCAGGGCCATAGCGAGCTGCCACTGGGGGGGGGGGGGGGGGGGGGGGGGCCCCCCCCCNGACCTCCCCCAGAAAACTTTTGATAATTAGAAGCTCTGAGATGTTATTTGAGGTCAAGTTCCTGCACTATGAGACACGAACAAAAATAGTGATCTTTTATCTCATTTGATTTGGCTGATTTTTTTTACACAAGCTACGGGCCTGCTAGCGAGTGACAAACCTCACCTTTGTGTTGATTCGAACTTTTGTGAACATGGTGCCACCTTTTGTTCGAACAAATGCTCGGAATCGCCTATTCTCTTTGTTGCAGTTCTTGTTGAGGGTGTTCGTTGGCGTTGCTGGCGGAAGATTAACGAATTCTTTAAAACCTCCGGTAACTGAAGCATCCTTCTTACAGTAGATTTCAACCGGAATGGTTTGGGGGGTTCCGGGGTAGAGCATGTAGTTACCGTCAGCGAGGTCGCTAAGCTTGTTCCGAAGTTTGTACTCCGAACAGCACTGAGGTTTACCTGGGGATGAAAAAGGTGACGTGGTCGTATGAAGGCAGCCGTCCAGCAGATGACCATTCGGAACTTCCGAAGGCAACTGCTCGGCAATTTCCGTAGACACTCGCATTTCCCCTCGGACACAATTCCAAGCCAGCCATCTTGAACGTGCAACGGTTTCAATGCGTTCCTGGTGGTTTGGATGCGGTTCGCCTCATCACACCTGCGCATGAACAATATAGGGCACACAAAAACGTTGCGTTATTGATCAATAATTGGCAGATTGGGTGAGATAACGGTAAGTTTATATATAATATAATATGGCTCAAATAATCCAGGAAATAAGGTTGAGCATCTTAACAGGCCAAAATTCGGCCAAAATAGTCCCACGGTCGGTCACGTGGGTTTGTTGATAAACAATATGGCTGCCTTGGACTTGAAATGCGCCCCCAGTGGACAGATGGCTGCCTTGGACTTGTGTCCGAGGTGAAATGCGCCCCCAGTGGACAGGTAAGTAGTTCGCCTCAGGTCGTTCCGAATGGCAGATGACGTTATGTCAGCCATGATGAGAGGGCCGCACGCACGCTCACACACCTACACAATCACACACATTTTGAGCTTTGAACCATTCCAATTCTTCCCAGCGAACACCGAGCCGATTCCGATCTGCTGGAATCATCGCAAGAAATGAACGGACCTGTAACCCTTATTCAAAAAATAAATGCCCACTCATTATTTTCGAATATTTTCAACAAGAATCATTTGGAGAGCGAAGAGTTACCAGAGGACACTCTGCAGATCATCACCAATTCCTGGAGAACAGGGACCAAACAGCTATACTCCGCTGCTGTTGAAAGTGGATTGACTTTTGCACTAAACGGGGTCAGGATCCCTTTCAGACGTCTGATCGTGAAGTTGTAATTTTTATGACACAGCTGTATAATCAGGGACTGTCTCATAGTACTATCAACTCGGCAAGGTCTGCCCTGTCTTCTTTTGTTTTTCACAAGGGGGGATCGGCAGGAGGGCCGTTGGCGTCCAGATTTCTTAAAGGTGTTTTTCAGACGAGACCGTCTCTTCCTCGTTATGTTGATATTTTTGATGTTAAGGTCGATCTATAGTCATTGGGTTTTCCCCCAAACAATCACATTCCAAGCGACCCACTGGAGTGAAACTGAATGAATCATCATGAATAATAATTGCCTCAACTCTGTTCGCCAATTTTAGGCCGCGTTAGCGCTGGAATAGATTTTATTGTTGTCAGTCAATTGTAGGCCTTGGCATTCAATGGGCCGCTGATTTGCCCGCGTTATATTTGGAAACGCAGTATAGTGAACGTGTGTTGCAAATAGTAAACAAACACACGTGGAGAATAATGTTTCAAAATTGCGAGCAGTTTTTCTCCCACTTTTATAAACATTTTTCAAACTTTGAAACTGGAAATGTGTTGTTCACCAAATGGAGCTTGTCCGTATAACAGCCGATTCTGGGATTTTTAAGTAGATGTCCGCGAAATTCACGAAACAGAGAAAATTATGTGGAGTAAAAGCTAAACTTTGTTAATTATAAGCATAATTAGCATATTTTTTAAAAATCTGCGGTTATACCGACATGCACCAGGTATGGCTGCGTCTTTTCCAACAGAGTTTGCTTCGATGCGACATAGCATGTTGACGGAAAATTGCTCAAGGAATTTTTTTCGGCCTTTCCAACAAAGTCATTTTTCTGGGCAATCCGGAAATAGGATCCAGTTATTTAGGGTGAAAGTTCACTTAGATGCTTCATACGTAACGTACCGTACCAGAAATGTTTTGGTAATCATTGCTATCAATGAATTATCACGAGTTTAAGTTGGGCAGTTTGGCGTCACGCAATGGGTATAGATCGACCTTAAACCAGTGTTGAATTGTTTACGTGATATGGTGCCGTTAGAGTCACTGAGTCTAGAGAGACTCACACTGAAATTGGGCATGTTGATTGCCTTAGTATCTGCCCAGCGGATTCAGAGTTTGCATTTCTTGAATTTGGAGACTGCTGTAATCGAGTCTGATCGAGTGGTTTTTCACATTCCGGAGTTGTTGAAGCAAAGTAAACCCGGGAATGTTGGTCACACAGTGACCTTAGTTGCACATCCACATGATGTGAGACTGTGTGTTGTCAAAACTATTGCTCATTACATTGCTGTGACGAAGAAGCTGAGGGGCCTGCAGTCGTACCGGTACTTGTTTATTAATACCTACAGAAAACCCCGTACGAGTGCCACCAAGGATACCATTGGGCGGTGGATCCGTACTGTGCTGAACATGGCTGGGGTCAATACCAAGGTCTTCAAGGCACATTCAACAAGAGCAGCTTCTACGTCAGTGGCAGCGTCAAAGCTTGTGCCAGTTACTGATGGCCAAGGCTGGCTGGTCAAGTGAGTAGACTTTTCAGAGGTTTTACAACAAACCTGTACAGGATGACAATAGCGGTTTTCAGATGGCTGTTCTGGGCCAGTAGAACCTGATTAGAGTCACTGCTTTCGGTACATTGACATTGTACGTGTTGTATGCATGCCAGCGGCATGGAGAAAACGCGGAATTCCACGGAATTCCGCTTGACACAATTTGGTGGTCTGCAGTTTATACAGTACTATTAACTGGTGTGAAACTTGTCACGTGGATCATCCCCTCCCGTCCCCTCCCCTTTAATATCTCTTATCATATTGGCACTAGCCTAGATACGAGGTAGCAAGGTGGTTGGGCTACAGAAACAATGCCGCTGTGGCCGCACTCCAACTGCTTTGCTTGGCCTTGTTATTTCATTATTATTATACCCTACAAGTGTTAAGGCCAGTTTGTAGTTTATTCCATTGTTAAAAGCTATAATTACAGTTTCGGATTCTTGGCGGATTTCCGTGGAATTCCGCGCTTTCTCCATGCCGGTGTGAAAGTAACCCAGGTCCTAGTAAGTAGGGTCCGCGGGACCCTAACTCCTAGGATTCTACGTCCTACGGACCCTAACTCTTAGGAATCTAAGTCCTACGGTCCTGGACAACTAGGAACTGTAGTCCTAGGACCAAGATTCCTAGGAACCATAGGTAACTTCCCAAGGCTACTTCTGCCACAGTATCAGCCAATAGAATGGCAAATTGATGAAGTTATACTAATTCTATCAAACCACGACTTGGGGTTTCAAAAGTGACCCCTTCGTTCAGGTGTCTTCTAGCCCACACCACCACCAGGTTCTTTCATAAAGTTAGGAAATTTCTTCTGCCTGAGGTCTCTGAGAAGTGTATCTTGAATATTATAGGTCATTGGATTAGGCAGTATACATCTCCTTGCAATGCTGGCCATGTTTCCACTCAGGGGCTAGAATTGTACCACTTTACCCTACTGAAGAACTGCCTGCCTATGTTTTAGGCCTATCATTCTGTTTGTATTCCTGACCAGCCGTGTAATTAGTCTAGCAAGTTGACAGCTACTTGATAGCCGGATATGGCACATGTAACTGATAACAACGGTGTCTGAAATTCCTTGAATTCTTGTCAAAAAGGACCTCAGTCATAAGTGGATCCGTTTTATGACGAAGGTCACCCAATGACAAGAAGTAACCCACGTTTTACAAAATAAAAACCCTTGCCCTATGAAATGAATGCTCCCGACAAGGTGAATATCACGAGAAATCCAACCTTGTTCTGTCAGTACAGAAAAACAATAATGTAGGTCAATGGTATACATCGTGTGATGCGGCATAATTCGGGACGAGATTGGCATTTCGTGATTTCGTTATTTCTTTATTTCGTCATTTCGTTAAGTATAATAAGCCTACCTGAAGTGCACACGCGTGCACCATCAATCATCTCATGACCATGTCACGATGTGTGCACAGCCCGCAGCGCAGGTGATGCACAGCGTCACTGCATGGTCATGCACGGCCGGCTACCAGCCGCGACGGCGCGATCAGAACGGCCCGGCCGCCTGGAGATCAGCAGTCAAACTACGCATTATGCCCCCACTTTATCAGAGTGGAAAACTTTCGTATGTTGCCTGGGTCATGCATGACGTTTGAAAGACAACAGAAATTATATGCAAACGGCGCAAAGCTGCAAAAATACCTGATCTATGAGCGCCAGAAACACTCCATCCCATCCACGCCACATCCACCGCTGCTAATCAATTCATGCTAATGAGGATGAGTCACGGCGCTGTAGTCTCGTTCCCCGTCGTTAGAGCGCACCACCAGACGTAACGCGGGAAAATTACCTAGCAACCATCGAGTCATCGAGTGGTCGCGTCGCGTCGAGTCGATTACCACAAGCCAAAATATTATATATATTTCTTGAATAACTGGACAAACGGTGTAAAAAAACTGGTTTTTCAACCTTATATTTTCAACCTCGTCCCTATGTATACGATTTGGTTATATACGTAATGGGACGAGGATATATTTTATCCACAAAAGCTAATTTTTTTTAACAATAAAAAAACTAGAACACCTTATTATTTTGAATGGGATTTATCATTTGTGGGATTCGCTGCTCATCCCAAGAAACTAGACCCTGGACCTGTTTTGAATTTGTCACTTGACATTCAAGACAACGACCATAATGCCGCTTGTCATTAATGACAACGGAGAAATGAAAACCAAGACCAGGTATCATTTAGTATATGACGAATGACATTCATGTCAAATGCATTCTTTCTTCGTTCAAAAAGGTCTGAATCCAAATACATATTTGGCATTCATGTCGCAACACGATTAACAAACCAGACCAGGGTCAGGTTAATGTTAAATTGGAAGCATTATTGTCGCTGTATCAGTGTGATTGACGATAAGCAACACTCGCGACCCGGGCCGCGAGAATCGCGGCCCGGGTGGAATCATCAGCGAGATAAAACGGCCCGGGCCGCGAGAATCGCGGCCCGGGTTGCTGCTGTTGGACTGATATTTGTCCCTGGCCATTTTACCTTGCGTATAATTCAACCAGGGACAATCAGTGACTAGTAGCCGTCGACCCGTTAGGTATATCTTGTCATTCGCTTCAATTTAAACCGGACGGGCGGTTTATGTATCTTTTGTCAATTCGTGGAATTCATCTTGGGTGAGCGATTGGGGCCAATGGCCGGGGATATTGTTTACATAGACCTAAGTTCGATTTCGTTTGGTAAGACCGACCGGGACCAGCGGGATGAGTTCGATAGGGATGTGGCTTAGGCCTACCGTTTGGAACCCGATTCAGCTGTTTTCGGCAATAGCAGCGAACGGTGTGCATGTCGTTTTGACGTAGGCAAAACGCC
>NMRB01002418.1:2944-33755 GCA_002633025.1 Notospermus geniculatus
GAATATTTTTGAGGGGGGATGAAGAGAAAATTTGACAGAATTCTTGGTCGAAAAAACAAATGTTGACTTTTAAGGGAGGGATACCCCCCCCCCCCCGGTGGAAACACTGGAAACCTTAATGAAAGTCAAGGGTCCTTGTTGTCTAGGTTCGTTTTATCCATACTCCAACTATACTTTGATGAATTTGACTTTCCACCCACCAAATTACAAAACATGTTCACATAATTCAGGGGGAACTCAGAAACTTACCTGCTACACGAACAGCCACCATCAGTCTAAAGAAATTGCAAACACACTTCACAGGTTTGCAGCCCTATTTTGTAGTTGATATTCAATTTTAGCCATGACAAATCTTTGAATATAAATGTTCACAGCTTCATTACGTCATGGTGTAATGGAAATACTCATCAAGTGATAAGAAACCACATGGCATGGACGTCGCCATGACAACAAGAAGCCAATCAGTGATCAAGAAATCAGTGGGGGTCATAAAAGCCATTGGCTCATTGTATCTTTTGGGATACCCTCATATACATGTAGTGACGAACGCAATGGGAGCTCTCCAGATCTTTGGACTCATTCCAGCACTCACTGGCAGTTTTTAAACCCTGAAAATGCATTTTCCTGACATTTGGAAGAAGAAATTTGCATTGCTCAGCACAGACAGAGGATGGGTGCACCTCCCACTTCAAGCCATGGGCTGATTTGTACCCCTCCCCCCTCGCTGGCAGAAACCCTGATTGGGGACAGTCATGGCAGTGCTGGAATGTTACCAGTTAGGATCTGGAAAAATATTTCCACGTACTAACTCAACGAGATTGGAAAATTGCCATGAAAACTGAGTCCCTATGAAATCTCCCCTGGAAATAAGACCCTTGAGTGATTCTGCTACCACGAACGAATACTTGTCCAGGGTTCGGAAATAAGCTGGTATCGCACTCTAAACACACTAAATGATAGACAAATCCCAAATTCCCAGATCTGCGCACTTCCGCCGAAATGGCAAACAGTACCTCGACCTGAAACCAGCTGACGTGACGCAATCCATGATTCAGCAATGGTCGAGTCTGACGCAACGTCATCGAACTCACTGTCGTCACATGGTCGTGGGGTTTTCTGCGTCACGTCATTCAGCGTCAGATGTTTTCAGACCGGGGTTCTGTTTGCCATTTCTGCGGAAGTGCGCAGATCTTTCTCGTTTTTGTCAATTTGGGATTTGTCTATACCTCAACTCAACCGCCGCACACGCCACAGGAGACATTTATGATCTAAAATTGCTCAAAACTTTCACCATTTCCTGCTATTGGCGACACAACAAGTCGACCAGACAACAATTATTTTTACATCATTTTAAAGATCAAATTGTACAAAAATGCAATTTGCTTAATTACTTTTTCAAATCTACTGATAACATTACCCTAAACTGTGAATTACAGCTAATGCAGTTGCCACGGCAACTGGTGCAGCAACACCACATAGTTATATAAAAAGCTGCTACAGGAGATGACAAGCTGGCCTGCTGCGTAGAAAAACAGCAGAATTCTAGATATTGTGGACGGCGCAGCACGCCCTTTCCCAGATCAATTTGTATGATTACTATCTCATCACATCTGAATTAAATACAATTTTCACCCAGGGTTCTAAGGGGGCCATAAATGCCANTAAATGCCTTGACGTAACGCTGACTGGCATCGCCGTGGCGATGGTCCTGATAGGCGGGATTGACTGATCCATCGAGAAAACAATCAATTATTTCAATTGATTTTATGAATCATGCAAAGAAGACATTCCCTAACTTACTCATGATCAGTTGATTTCATACAAGAAACCACCAAGCAGCAAGGCAGTTTGCCAGGAAAATTCTCTGGTGATGTTCAAGATAGCCAATGCACAAAGCTTTTAGTTTTTCTTCTGGTCCTCTTTTTCCAGACTACTAAAGACATCCATTACGTTCAATTCCAAGAATTTCATGATAGCAGCATTCGTCATGACCCAGTTACAATCAAAATCAGTCATCAGATCATGACTAGACAGGAGGAAAATGAGGAACCTGAACTTTGATTTTTGATCATGGATACTGGACAACACCGGACCGACAAGTTCGATCCCATAATGTTGTAATTCAGAAACAATGCCTACATCTGCCAAGGATATTCATCTCTTAAAGATCGACACAGTTCAACAGGTTGGTTTTTGAGAAGGTTTTTGAGAAGATACATGTATATACAGTATACTTTTATAACACTCAGCACCCGAGCTTCAAAATCTGTCATGTAATCGGACTAAGACCTAAATACAAGCTGGAGATATTAGATTCTTAAAATACAAAACGTACATATTCCATATCAATATCAATACAATACAAAATGTACATTCCATATCAATATCAATATCAATAAACAGAGTATACTGTAGCAAGAGACTTAGAACTAACCTGTATTCATTGGTTCAGGCTTGACTTGAGAAGGAGTAGTGACTTTAGGTTGACTTGCTACCTTAGCAGAATCTGCCGTCTTAGGAACACTCGGGGTCTGAGGGGTTTTTGAAACTGGTTCAACTTTTGGCACAATTGCAGCTGGAGGAGTTTTAACAGGTGCAGGTTTTGGGACACTCGCAGCTGCAGCCGGTGGGGTTGCAGGTGGTGTTGGTTTGGCTGAAGAAGTAGAAAAAAGCATTTGTTGCAGTCTGTTGGGAACAAAATCCACATCATCAGAGCATGGAGGAAAGTAGGAGCGAGGGACACAGAAGGAAACAAAGGCAATTAACGACAAAACAATGGGTATGGTTCCTGCGGCTTTTTGGTGAGCAAAATTAAGGCCTTTTTAAGGCTTTTTAAGGCCAATCAGGGAAAAAATTAAGGCCAAGTTGTCAGGAGTTTTAATGTGGGTTGTGCAATATTAACGCAGGAGAATGTTGTAAAGAACACATAAAGGTAAGTGCTGAGAGTGGGATACTGATTTTGACGACTGGGCGGTTTTTAACTGATATGAATAAAAACGTCGTTAGGAATGGGAAACGGTTTAATGAAAATTCAAAACTGAAGCTACATCAAATTTAAGGCCTTTTTAAGGCCACTGAGTGAAAAAATGCTATATTTAAG
Organism: Notospermus geniculatus; assembly: GCA_002633025.1. Classification (NCBI taxonomy): domain Eukaryota; kingdom Metazoa; phylum Nemertea; class Pilidiophora; order Heteronemertea; family Lineidae; genus Notospermus; species Notospermus geniculatus. The sequence continues at coordinate 6,045 of NMRB01002418.1, forward strand.
GCTTTTTAAGGTCTTAATTCTGAAAAACAAAAATTCCTGACTTTTAATGCTTTTTAAGGATCCGCGGGAGCCCTGATGGGGGCTTGGGATTGTGTTCACAGGGATTAGGCTAGGCCCGTTCTCGCTCCTACTTTCCTCCATGCTCTGATGATTATATTATTAATTGCGTATTTGTTTACCCATTCCGCCTGTTTGCATAATTAAATTTATATAGCAAACAGGCGGAACAATACGATGATGGTTCTCTTATTTTTTATGTGTAGCCTAGCTAGGCTAGGCCTACCGGTAGGCTAGGACTAGGCCTAGGCCTAGGCCTACCCCGGTATGTAGGCCTATGTGCGTGGGTTCCGTTCTCACTCCTTCTTAAAAATACCTCCATGATTTAACAAACGCAGCCCTCGACTCGCACGAACATGATGAAAATGCACACACACTGTACGCATTACAATACATACATGTAGGCCTACACAGCCGGCCGGCCAGGGCTTCACTGCGCAGTGAGTGTACACTGCACTGCTGATTGCTGTGCTTCACTGCACGCATGCTTTGTTAGCACGCCAAACCGAAACCAACCGGCAAAAATCAAATCATATCTCAAAAAGCACTCAATCAAATTTGATAATATTACATTAAATTGTGGGAAAATATGCAATTACGACTTTGGCTTACCTGGCGCCGCTGGAGCTGGCCTAGGTGTTGTTTGCTGTGGGGATTGTGCCGGAGCACCGCGTCCGCGACCACGTCCTCGTCTTCCAGCCATTTTGGATGCTGTTTTCCTGTTGCGTTGGTCTCGATTTATTGATAAATTTTCTGAGCGCTTGTTTCTTTATCACACCGCTAGGAGGATAAAATCACTTGAAATGCTTGTGTGCGAACACCAAAAATTTCATGCACCTGAAATTGCGAACACTAAAGCCTGTGACAGACTGGCATGTATGTGGCGCGTCCTGCAGGCGTTCCGCCAATCAGATTCTTCGGTAGGCCTAGGTGTTTCGGTCCATGCCTGATTGGGTGAACGCTTTCCGATGCGTTGCTTACGCACCAGTCTTTCGCAGCCTTCAGGTTAAGAATCCATTCACGCGAATTTCGCATTGTGCGATGCTGCATTCTTTGTTGTCTATGACCAACGTCGCGGAAACTAACAATGGTTGCGGCGTCGCACCACTAGAAATTTGCTTTAGCCTTAGGCCTATAAATTTATTTGGATACTCGGTTAAGTGCCTTGAGCACTGTTGAGCAGTGTTCCCCTTTCTTAGGGTTACCCGCTCATTCATGGCGGCATTATATTGTGTATGGGGCAAAAGGGAGCCCAGGATGGCATCCGTGGATGGCATTTCCCTTTGTTCCCCTTTTCAAAGGTTATGGTCTCTCTGGCTGTATATTGAATAGGAACACTGAGATATGGGGAGCACTTGAAAACGTTACACCGGGGTACAAAACGCATCCGCCTGCTTCTCCTGCTTCTGCATCTAGTGGGGCCCTCTGACGGACTGTACTAAAACCAGAAATCTTATAAATGTTATCAAACCTACAAGACCATAATTGGTTACGCCATCTGAATATAGGTGGCAGTATTGTATTTCCATTCAAGGAATCACTTTTTTAGCAGAAAGTGCTCACAAAAACCTTTTATAATGGCTCGACGGTGGTCTAAAGTGCAAATATATGACATGGCACATAAAGGGGCAGTGACAGCCCTCATTGGTCTCACTGGACTCGGTTCTGCAATGTTATTATANTCCCCCCCCCCCCCCACATCATCATCATCATCATCATCATCATGACATTGACTTACTCTACTGTAGCATACTACTGGTACTGCCTCCTGCCCGGTCCTTACCCTTGCATGCTGTTGATTCTTAGGCCTACGGTAGTCACACAAGAAAGTAGGCCTATGGCCTAAACATGCTAAAGTGGTAGGCCTAAAAGTGCAGCGGCGGCGCCGGTGAGCGTGGCCGTGATAGTTTTATCCACCACAGCCGGCGGCATAGGCCGAGAGGCTATAGACCTACCGGTGTAGGGCCTGCTGCCCTTGAAGTTGATGGCCTGACCAGCAATAATCAATAATGAGTGTATTTTCAGGCCCTCTCACTTCTGACCTAGCCTAGCTGTCCAGCTCAGGCTGGCCTAACCAATGTCAATGTGTTCTGTTTGTAGCTTTGTATTGTAGGGCCTAGGCCTTAAGAATCTTGAAGCCGAAGGTGCTAATCCTTAAGTTTTTCTACATCCTGTGACTTGATATATATAATAATGATATCTTACTTATTTTCCAGTAACAAGACCTTTACGGCAATTACAGGAAAAGATGCGGAAAGAAGAAGAGATGAGCCAGGAACAATCTGAAAGGGAACGCGAGTTGATGGAGCAACAAAAGGCTGCAGAGACAATGAAGATGTGATACAAACTACATGTAATTTGTACATTTTATGTGCTGTGGAGTATGAGTGGATGCTGACTCGTGTTTTTTTATTGGATTGAACTGAGGAGATCTCCTTGTGCTCTTCCAAGTGGTTCTGTGATACTTGCTAGGACATGAATATGGATTGTTGTTGACCTGACTGAGGCACACTCACGGTGACGGTCAGTGGTTGGATTAAATTGCCACATTCTTAGACAAAGTATTGTCAGGAAGGCATGGAATTGGCGGTAGCAAGCTTCAGGGGCTTCTGGTTCTTCTGGATAGACAGAATCTAACTGATGAATGTTCCTGTCATAGGCGCATCTCTTGTGGAGCTGATACAATGTTAAAATCATGTTGATGGGGTTGAACAGATTTTAAAATGAGATGAAGCTGTTGAACTATTCAGAAGGTATCACGTGTTGACTCAATCAAGAAAATCAGCAACACTGTGTAACCTTAAATTGTACAGCAAATTTGAAATATCATGGCAAATAAATAAGTTTTTCCAATTTCATGGACTTGTTTTGTTTTCGAGCCGATTTCACCTATGTGTGTAGTGTTGTCCATATCGTGACACAGTCCATGCAAACCTTCCAGATGCACCTGTTGACCTGAATGTGAGACTGCTGCGACAGGATAACAAGGTGTCCTTCCAGCCATCTAAAGGCCTCCATACACTGAATGACAAAAGTCGAAATTAGTCGCTGCTATGGTCAGTTCGACAACACTTGATGTGGCGACATGTGGAAATACTTCACAAAAGTGTCAGATTTTAACATTTATGGAACGTTTCCACAAAAAGTATTTTGGAACGGAAAATTGTAGTGACTAATTTCGACGTTTGTCATTCAGTGTATGGAGGCCTTTACATCTACAAGTCTATAAACAGGGCCCATATTCATAAAACCTTGCTACATGTTGTTAAAGTGCCCAGTCTATACAGGTCAATGTACACAACTAGCAACCAACTGTGACCTTCTACAGCAAAACCCGGCACATGTTGCTCATAAGGTGAGCCTCAACGAAGACGACACCAGAAGAGAATGGGAAAAATTGATTGTTTCAGATTTCACAATAGACAGACAATATTGAAATTGGCAAAAAAATATTTGGTCTCAACCTGCCAAGCTAAGAGCGACATGCGCCTGTTTTTGCTGTGGAAGGTCACAAATAAGCTAGCAAGGTTTTATGAACATAGGCCTAGGCCCAGGTCATGAAGTTGAGAATCAGAAAATCCACTAACATGTTCCTTTGAACATAAATCATTCCTTTTTATTTCTGACAGGACAAATATTTCACAATAAAAATATCCACAATGTTCTTAACATCACAGGAGAAGTGAGTTGAAATGAAACAGAATCGGACACACAGGTACAACTGATGGGAACTAGCGAAATTCACATGCAATTTAGAAACCGTAACATGAAGAAAACCTTACAATACATGTACGTTGACAGTTCCTAGGGAGATATCTGTACTCATTGATTCAGCTGAGAACATCTGGAGGCTGTACTAGAATGCCAGGGATAGCACCAAATGAAATATAGACTGCATTCTAGATAATTTTGGCCGCCACACGAGGCCAGAATATTGCATTTATCTTGAATCATAAGATAGAATTCCGCTGAGCAAGATGACAGTTTTCACAAACTGAGATTTAATACAGCACAGTGGAACCGAGACCAGGACTCAACACATCCATACAGCTGTACATTTGTGTCCTCATCGAATACTGCCACAGAGACATGGGTTTTACAACATAGGAGAATGAAAGAAACTACAAAAGGTTGTCACATTCTTTGACAAACAACCATAGAATGCCCCGCGATATGTTCCCTCAAAACCCACAATATTTGTCTGATCTGCAGTGGCTAAGCAAACTTTCACCAAAACTTAACAATACTATCGTCCGCATGGCAATTTTGCAGGAAAATTTCTATTTTTTTTCTTCATGAATTGGTACATTTGAAGCATTATAAGCACTTGGTTATTGAGAGAGGTCAGAGGTTATAAGATTTGTGGATAGCAACAGGAATATCACCAGGAACTGCAATGAAATTGGGAAAGTTGACACTCAAACTCGTGAAAAATCATTTTGGGTTTGAACTGAGTGTTATACTGATCAAGGTAACGTAAGAAAATTTCTAACTAACAGGGTCATGTGCAACATGAAGCCATTAGAATTGGGAGTATAGTTTCCTGGTGATTTCCCAGTGATATCTTATTGGTAATGTGCTGCACAGAAATCCTGACATAAAAAAATTAGGATGCCAAATGATATTGTCTTGGATATATACTAATACATGTTATGCTGCCTTACAAGTTCAGAAATAAACAGAAACAGGTCGATCTCGTGGGAGAGGTTGACAGCGGGAGGGGAGGAAGGAGCTGGTAAACTTCCATGATTTCTCACAGATCTGGCCCCAATGAATGCACTTCTTTTCTGCCAATGTCAAAGAAATGTAGTGGAACATAAGTGACAGAAAGGCCCACAGTCAATCTCTAATTAGGCTGTCAACCAGGGCCGATATTCATAAAACCTTGCTAGCTTAGTTGGTTGCTAGTTGTGTACATTGGCCTATACAAACTGGGCACTTTAGCAAGTAACTAAGCCTGGTAAGGTTTTATGAATATGGGCCCTGGTCGCCAATAGACAAATGTCAGACTTAGAAAACGGCTGATTTTTGAATGAGTTTAAGAAGTGAACATAATGAAGAAAGAGATTCTTGAACTCAAAATGGAAAAGTGTAAGGCAAACTAGAGAACTAAGAATATACTGGCAGTGAAGGTAGCATAGTTAGCTCTACTTTGCAATAAGTTTTGTTATAAGAGAGGTTATATTTAAAATGATCGTGGAAGGAATAGAAGAGTGTCTGTACCAATCCCCCTCCATCCCGCCAGCCTGCCGTATCAGAAACGCTGCACCGAACAGACAATGCCTCAAAGACTTGAGACATCAACAAAACTGGTAGTGGTATGCGGCAATAGTGTCATCTGTCTCTCCTGTCAATATCAATCCACTTTTCCTACAGACCTACTAGACTTTGTAGCAAATGTCATAAAATAGCTAATTAAACGTCGCGCCATCTATTATCAACCACCTGAAGTACACTTGCACACGCCTTCGTTACAAAAACCACAGAGACTTAAAGTACATGTCATTATTTTACACGGTCACGTAATAAATACTTTACATAATTTTTCCACTTTGTACAATATTTTTGGCCAAACGGCCCCAAAACAAACTACGTCCATCTCTAGAACGACTAAACCCTGTGAAGGGTCAAAATTGCAATTTTTACATTCAAGAAGAGCCAGAAGCAAATTCCACATCAACTGGAAACTTTCTGGACAAAAATAGCGCCATCTGTGGATATGTTCACAAAATAATCTGGAGAAGTTTTTCTGAAGCAACAAAGTCAAACTTCTTGCCCCCCAAAAAACCCTCATTGTCTAAGTTCCTCTCAATCCTGTCAGAAAGATATACAAATAAGGGGCACAAAGAAGGGGAGAAATTGAGCAGTGCCCCCGTCCAAACCCCTTTTCACCCAAGATAGATTTTGAAAACACTTCAATGATGACTTTTAAGGCCGAGATACACCATCCTATATTACCGGGTATTCACATTATGAGGCCGAAAATGGGGTCATATGCTTCCGGCATGATGGGTTGAAGATTGGCAATAATATTGCCCATTTTGATCCTCATATTGTGCAATAGTATCAGGGTTCGTACACTTCCCCTGAGATTATTTTCAAGGACATTTCAGGGTAATTAAGACCCCCTTTTTAAGGGTTTTTCAGGGTAAAACGTAGAAGTAACTTCTTCAGTTTAGGGAAGAGCGGCAACAAACAAACTGTTCAAAAGCTTTATTCAAAATTTAAGGACTTTTCTGCGGTTTTTAAGGGTAACCTTTGAAATCTAAGGACATTTTAGGGTTTTCAAGACCAACTTTTTTTTCAAGGACATTCCCGGTTTTTAAGGGGGCGTACGAACCCTGAGTATTGATCATGTATGGGACACATTAAACCAAAAAATTTTTAGACATTTTGGCCAGGAATTTGGAAATTTAAACCATGATATTGATATTTGAATATCACCTGATAAATTTTCATGATATTATAAGATGATAGCTCAAAACTATTTTGGCAAATTATACAAAACCGACCATATTCAACATGATTATCAATCCTGTGGTGAAATGTCGGGGTACGCAGATTTCAATCGAAAACGACAAGAATAAAACTGATCCAAAATACTAGAAGCTAAATACCCCCTCACTTTCTGATGTTTTGATATACATAATCGCAGTGCCACCACAACACACCCAAACAATTCTAGACAGATCCGAAGACGGCCTGACTCGGATTAATAATCCTGGTTCTTCACTTCGTCCTTCGAAAGAGACATTAAACCGAGGTTCCTTGTACCCTGTGTCTGTGCAGGGGCAAGCAAAAGACCCCACGCAGGTGAAGCAGATAGGGGAGCCTGTAGTGGACTCTAAATTACCTGGCCGGAAGTTGGCGTCGCTAGGCCAGAAAACCCATCAGGTGCCTAACCGTAGTGGCACACATAATACGCTCATCAGGGCTATCGACCTCAATGGAAGTCCCGGGACATCTAGAGTCTGGCTGAGCGAACGCCACAGAACAAGAAGTAGACAGATCCCCGAAAACTGACAGGACTGACAGAAACTGAAACAAATTCAGCTACAATTTAGTAGCAACATGGAACAGACATGCCGAAAGTCCTGAACACATAGGTGAAAAAGTTTATGTACAATAACACAACGCACCTGTCTAATTTAACCATTTGAAAACAAATTTTCAAAATTTCTGACCAAAGCCCTGACAATTCCTACACCTCTGCATGAACATACATCGAGGAAGCAAGAATTTATGAAAACTGCTCCATTTGTCTTTAACAATGATTCAAGATGTTCCCCCAACGACCTCGCTTAGCAAACTGACCCCCTCATAACTTCATCCGCAACAAAAATCAACACCCAAGTTCATTTTTCTCCAATACAGATACTCAAAACAGAACCATTTATGGACGACAACAATTTTTGAGAAAGATTCCAAAATTGCCCCTCATTTCTGAGAATCAATCGCTTACAATCACAAATATTTCATCATTTTGACAGAATTCATCCAAGCATGCGTACAAATCGTCAAACCTCGGAGCAAAACACAAAATAACCAAGTTCCAAAACTAATTCCATCAATGAGGAGGGCGCCGTACTAGCACCACACGGCGGCGCTGCAAGCGTTGTGACCGAAATTTCTTTTTTCTAACGTTATTTCAAATAACTTCTGGCATGAAAATAACCCGTTTGTTTTGGTCACCCGACAGTAAAACTTACATCGTCTTGTAGTATGTAGATGAAAATTTCGCTTACTTTCATAGCTTTTTTCCTTAAAACGACGAAATGTTATACCGATAAAATGCATACGTTTTGTCTCGTTATTCCTGTACTTTTTCATGACGCAATGTCAACACCTGAAATGACGTCAATGACGTTGCTAAGGTCACTTCGCTCGCAGCGCCGACCTGTTGGGATAAACAAATTATCGCCCTCCTCATTGCAATGAGGATTGTGTCTTCTGACATGATCATGCAAATCGGGCATTCTAAAAACAGAATTCATGAAGCCTACTCATGCGTCATTCACTACATTCATAATACTCAGCTGTGATTCAGGATTTGCAACCTAGATTTGAGACAAATTTCATTGCCGCAGAGAGCTGTTTTAACACAATGGAAACAATTTGTTTACGGGTATCAGACGTGAAAGAAAACAAACACAAAGAAAACACGGTCAATACATTCACTTGTCCAACTTTGCGGGAATCACCAACCATATTTTCATGTGAAAACAATGATTTGACCACGTTTTATCTGGTAAAACAAAATTCAACGCCGAAAGTCCTGTGGTAAAGTAATGGCATCTGCGGCAGACCTACTGTATACGCAAATATTTTCGTGTGTAAAAATTCTTGCAAAAATCGCAAAATCAAAATTTTGCCGCAAATATCAATACATGTACACGCATAAGTTTCCCCAACAATCCAGTCAGCTCCCTTCCCTGCCCTTGACGCAAACATTAATCCACGCAAAACCGGGGAAAAATGTTCAATTCATGGAATATTATCCTGTGAAAATATTTGCGTATACAGTATGCTCCGCTGACATGAAAAGCGGCACATTAGACGATGCAAAGTTAGAATCTGTTCAGCTGCATTCCCTGACGTCAGAAGTTTAAGTACAAATCATGTGACATTAATCTTGTAATAAATCATAACAATGAATTAATAAATTAATATTGTGTTTCAAAAACAACACCAATTTCATTTCAACTATTTCTGAAACAATCGATTTAGCATATTAACCAAAATGAATTCCCTCAGATAAATAACTAATCATACGCATACAAGAATCATGGGTCGGCACCCATTATAACAGTTGGAATCTTCATGTTGAGAGGTCTTGTTTTAACGTGGAATTGTCGTCCTGAGCGGTCCGGGATTCTTATCTTTGTCATCCTCTCACACTCAAATCCCTGAGGTACACTTCCACTTCTCAGTTTTGTTTTGGACTTCTGTCTCTGTCATGCAGCGGTCAATGTAAACCCTGGACCCCCCCCCCCCCTGTTCAGGGGTCACCACTAAATTAGTGTCGAAAAAGTGTCGAGTTCTGAGCGCTCAATTTTTTTCTTATCGTCGTATCTCTGTCGACCCCAAAAATAGATAATGTCGAATTCCTGGCGTTTACTTCATAATTGCTAATAGAAATGACTAAAAAAAGTAAAAGATTAGTGAAAAAAGCTGGTGAATACCTGACGATTTCATTTGAGGTCCTGGGTGAATTAGTGTCGAATCCTGACCCCAGAAAAATTTTCTAGGTGTCGAATAAGTGTTGAAAAAACGTCGACCCCTGAACAGGGAGGGTACAGGGTTTACATTGACCGCTGCATAGTCACTGGCCCCTTGAGTACTCAGTTTTGAGGCAGCTCCAACTTGTTTATCAGCAAGGCGCAATACTGTCACATTGAGACCAAGGGCTCCCAAGTTCACCAGGGGGCTGCAACTCATTGGACTTTCAGCTACAACATTTCCTAACAACAAATTAAATACAGTGGAACCCCGATTGGCGACCACTCCTATAACGCGATCACTCCTGAAATACGACCGGGTTTCAGTTGTCCCGATTGTTTTTCTCTTTATTTCCCTTTGCAGAGTTAAACTAATGCAACCACCCCGCTATCCGGATTGCGACCACACCTTTGGCTGTCCCAAGCGGCAATTAGGTCGTGTTACCGGGGTTCCACTGTACTTCATTACAGGTTTAAGTGTGTTCCAGGAGCATGTTGTTAATACATCCTTAGCTTCAGTAGCTCGTAGTTTGAGTATCATCTACTTAAACAGCAAGAAGGGGACGAAAATTAACACCATTCAGAACAAGAAAATTCAAAAAAGAGAAAAAAAATATAGGAAAATGTTGAACCAACCAGATTACACGATCATGTCACATTCTAATGAGGGAGTATTCGCTTTTAGATCACGACGACAAATTCAGTCTGATTTACTAAGTCACCAATTGGAGCTGTGACAGGAATTGAGGTCCCCCTTGAATCCAAGTCCGGTTTTTTTGTTTAAAGAGGGATGGATTGTCGCCGTTCGAATAACCAAGCGAAACAGACTTTTGCAACTTGGACTTGCACTTCTTGAACGACCACTCCTTTCACACAGACACAGTGAATCAAGGTGGGAGGGATGCTTGTTATACCGGTAATTCAGTGACAGTTACACTCCACTGACATTGGTCACAGCACCAGTATTTGTTTCTGTTGCAGGTTTAGTCAGAAGTGGTCAGGACCTGACGAGCCCTATCTGCAGGTTTAGCCAGAAATGGTCAGGACCTGACGAGCCCTATCTGCAGGTTTAGTCAGAAGTGGTCAGGACCTGACGAGCCCTATCTGCAGGTTTAGCCAGAAGTGGTCAGGACCTGACGAGCCCTATCTGCAGGTTTAGCCAGAAGTGGTCAGGACCTGACGAGCCCTATCTGCAGGTTTAGTCAGATGTGGTCAGGACCTGACAAGCCCCATTTTCTGCAGGTTTAGCCAGAAGTGGTCAGGACCTGACGAGCCCTATCTGCAGGTTTAGCCAGAAGTGGTCAGGACCTGACAAGCCCTATCTGCAGGTTTAGCCAGAAGTGGTCAGGACCTGATGAGCCATATTTGCTTTTAAGTCAACACCAATCATGGGACAATTTGAAAAAAAACAACTAGAAAAGAGTCAGTAAAAAACACGTCTCAAGCGAGGAAAAAATGGCGATTTGCTAAGATTTTGGTGGCACCTGTGTTGTGGTGCTATTTACAGCGAATTGTTGCGTCAGCGGTAATGTCATGGCAACCTGAAAGATAGCATCGTTAGTCCTTGAATCAAATGTTGGATGCTGCGAGTTTACAGAAGTTGTTCGTACAATGTCTCCGTGCTGCACGACTTGAGGCAAGTTCAGGGTCAATTTTGGTCCACCATTAGCTACAGTAGAAGAGTGCGTGAAATGTACAGGGAAACCGTTTTGAAATGTGGTCGGGATTCGATCAGTTGTTGTAGTCCACGGATTGCGTGGGTTGACTGCCGGGGATTGGAGAGGTGAGGGAGTTGTGACCGGAGAACTGTGCATGGGCATCGGTGACGCTAATCGCTCCACCGTGGCGTGCATTTGCGAAGTCAGAACATCCGGATTGAGAGCCAAAGGTAAAGAGTTTTGCATCAGATTAGTCGAAGCCACCGTAACATTTGGCGTGTAATTCCTCGACATGTTACCAGGTGGCACTGTAGTCGCTGGAGGCTGATATGAAGTTTGTATTAGTGTTGGATAATTTTGCACCGTCGCTGTACCATATGAACCGTTCATGATAATCCCATAGGCGGTATTTATCTGGCCTGGTATCTGCACCACCTGACCTTGGAGATGACCTTGTAATTGACCCTGAGTAGAATGAACGTGTTGCCCCTGTAGTAGTCCTTGAACCTGTGTTTGATCCAACGCCAGCGCCACCGACGGTGTAACAGGACTCGCCGACGACGTCGGCGATACAGAATTAATCTTTTCATCCATCATTTCACCATTCAGTGCCGAACTCAACGCCGAGCTGGACAAAACCTGCGACATTGTCTTCAGATCGTTCTCAGAAATGCTGTTGGCGAGTTCGTTGAAGTTATCCTCCCCGAACGACGCCAACTGATCCTGATTCAGATTGTGACTAAGAATAGTGTCCGTGATATGTTTGTCGAGCTCATCGTCTTCATGTTGGTCAACGATTAGGCCCATTTTTCCTAAAGACTCCTCTGACCGAATCAGCGTCTCTGATACTGCTGCTAGCGCACGTTCTAATTCCTCCGTTTCCTCATGCGTGGGGGCATTATATTCACCATTTTTACCTGAAAAAGATATTTTGATGCAATGATTCAAGACATTCTTGTCTACAGAAGTCAACATGAACATGATTCAAGACATTCTTGTCTACAGAAGTCAACATAAACACACATGACCAAGTCCTGGAACCTGGAGTCCTCAACACAGAGGTGTCCTTAATAGAGAAGTGTACTTAATAGAGGGGTGTCCTCCTGGGAGAGGTATCTGCCGACGGAGACACCGCCATGTATATGTCCTTACCCGTAAAAATATCAAATGCTTCATCTGGCAGTTTATTGAGCACCTCGTTTATGTCGTGGTCTTCCAAGAGTTTGGTCGCTTGGTCCAGATCCAACGACTTCTCTGGGGCTGTGGAGAGAATGAAGAAAGATGAAGAGAAAGATGCTAAATTGTTGCTCCATGGACCTCCAAAGGTGTGGGTGTTGTGAGGTCCTTGCTAAATGGACCTCCAGACTCAACCCCCCAGCCAAGGACCACACCTCTGAGGCAAAGTAGCTGACTGAACTGCCAAATTGGGTTTGTAAGACTTCTTCAATGTGAATGTTTTCTACCATAATTTGGCTCTCTATGGGCAACTCAGTTTGTAACACTCCTTCATGTGGGTGTTTTCTGCCATAATTTGGCTCTCTATGGGCAACTCAGTTTGTAACACTCCTTCATGTGAGTGTTTTCTACCATAATTTGGCTTTCTATGGGCAACAGAGTTTGTAACACTCCTTCATTTGAATGTTTTCTACCATAATTTGGCTCTCTATGGGCAACTCACTTTGTAACACTCATTCATGTGAGTGTTTTCTACCATAATTTGGCTCTCTATGGGCAACTCAGTTTGTAACACTCCTTCATGTGAGTGTTTCGTACCCTATGTTGGCTCTCTATGGGCAACTCAGCTATACAAAACTACGGGCAGTCGTATGAATCTGAGTAACATTGCTAGCAGATGCTGCCCTTTAACTCTACTATTTCAGTTCGGTACCAATACAACTGAAAGTCAACATACGTTTGGTAGGATAGGCTATGTCTAACAGACCAGGTGGCAGATCATTGGTTAAGGCCAAGCTATCCAATTTGGCTAAATCTCGGGCAATTTTCTCGACAGCGGGATTGATGACTCTCTGCATGGAGGATGATGTTGGAAGTTGACTTGTTGTCAGCAGTGAAGGAGGGGAGGGGATCTCTGGACTGTCCACGCCCACATCCTCTGTCATATTCTCACTTGATTCCACATCAACTTCCTGTTCGCCCTCACTCGTTGGCATTTCTGTAAGAAAAAGAACCTCTAAAGCCGCGTTTAAACTGCCAATTTTTTCGGTCCAGTTGAAGTGAACTGTACTCGGACCGGACCGTTTAGACTGCACGATGAATCACCGCGTAACGTACCTGAAGTACGCTCTCCATTCAGTGGGGGTAAGAAACTCGCGCAGAATGCATGCCGAGTTTTCCCGTGGGTGATGCAAGGACGAACTGTGCAAATGCTCAACACCGTCCCAGGTAAGTGGACTCGGTTCAGTTCGCCGTGCGTCAGGTTTACACAGCACATTTGGACGAGGTACCGTACTCGGTCTGGACCGAGACCACCTCCTTCTGCGGGTCTCGGTACGGTTCACTTGTGGTCCGGACCGGGTACGTAATGGCAGGTTTACACTGCCACTTTTTTGCCGTACCGTACTCGGTCCAGTCTCAGTTCACTTGATTTTTGTCCGAGTTCACTTGATTTTTGGCAATGTAAACGCGGCTTAAGAACCTCTGTTCACCCATTTGACTATCTAGAGTCACTCTTAGCTCAATCTTTAATGCTGAATACAAAACCGAAATTTACCAACAGAATCATAATATTTCTACATACCAATATCCCCAGTAGGTTCACAAGGAGGCATAGGTTTCTGTGGACGGATTTTTTTCTGATTTTTCTTTTTCTTGCCTCTCTTTGGCGGACGTGTCAGGGCAGATGGTTTTGTCTTTTTTCGTGGCTTTTTCGCCTTCAGACCCTGAGAAGCATCGTAATCCTAAAACGAAAGAAATCACTTTATATAATCTCAATAGTTGAACGACAAGGAGCATTTTAGGAGAATATGTCACCGAAAAACCAGTACCAGTACAAATCGCTCTGAAGTTGGCAGGTTGAGACCAACGTTTTGTCAATTTCAGTACGCCTAGGTTAATTGTTTGTCTTTTGTAAAATCTGAGTGATTACATTATCTTTCTTTATCTCCTGGAGTTATTTTGGTTCACATCTTTTGCGACTTAAGTTGGGTTTTGCTGTGACGGGTCACATATGGGGACTGATTTTGCAGAATCGTGAATCAAACTGAGAGATGAAAGATCATTGGCATGCAGTACAGGTGGGTTTACACAACAGTCGAGAGATTTTGTTTCTTTCGTTTTCACTGCTCCTTTGTTTTTTTACAGAAGTTTTTGGGATAAAAATATCAATTTGAGCAGTCAGTGGACAACGTCGCAGTCATGACATTATGTTCCAGTGATGAAAAGCTCGGAGGTGCACATGGTGTCTTGTAGTATTTGTGTCTCAAAAACGACTGCCGTTGAGCAAAATCGGATGACAAGGATATGAATACTCACAGCTTTGGCAGCATGCTTAGCACATAGAGGAAAATCATGTCTGATATCGAAGACTGGATCACAGCACTGAGCATTTGTTTCAGGACATCTGGCCGTACAATAATCAAACAGTTGCTGGTCGACGTTATACATGATATGTTTACGGCACTGGTTGGCAAATGGCAGAGCAGGATTGAGGCATTTTTGTCCTTCGTCTGTTTTATGAAGACAGCCATGTTTGTCAGCGAGTTCAGGCTTTTTACTACAAGAGAAAACACTTTTTAGAATCATGTAGCACAGAAGCAAGATATATTTCGAAAGGGAATTCGGTGAAAAGTCTTTTTTAATCATCAAAGCAAGTAACCTGCTCACCTTTCCAGGGGCGTTATATCCTGTTGGTCCTCTGTCACCAAGATGGCCTTCACAGCCGCTGTTGGACGCTCCCGCACAGCATCAAGTAACGTCTCTGAGATCTTACGGTGATAATGATGCAACGAGGAGTTTGAATTCGAGTTTCGCCGCAGCTGCACGAGTCGGCGGCGTAACCTGGCACGCATTAAGGCGAGACGTGTTGTTCTTTTTATAGGTAAGCTGTCTTCATGGCTGCTGCAAAAAGACAAGATGTTATGAAAACTTGATCCGTCTAGGTGAGATTTCAAGTAAAATATTGTCGTGAGCTTTAAAGCAGGGTTTATTGGCACACGGATTTTGTCTGATTTAGGTCCATAAAAAATCGATCAAATGGAATTTGGCATTGTCTTATCCGGAAAACTAGGGGCAAATGGACTGAAAATGGACCGGATCCGTGCGCCAATGAACCCCGCTTAACTTGGCCCATTAGTCTCTTTAGACAATGTTGGGTGATTTGTATGTGATGTGGGAGGAAACCGGAGCTCCCAGAGGAAAGCTATGCTGTCAGAGTCCCCCTCTCTATCACATGAGTACCAGGTCCGACTGGGAATCGAACCCCAGACCTCAGAAGTGACAGGTGCTAGATGTTTCCACTTCCCCACTCAGACAGCCCACATCACAACCAGATTTTCCGAACATCAACAACATTGATTTATCAAGTAAAGAACAATTTCAACAACAATATCTGCTTCAAGTTTTGAGCCGCGATAACGTAACATAAAACATTCACAATCTCTCAACTTACTCATCAGAATCCATCTCTTCATCTGATGAAGGGGTAAACCAAACCCGTTGCCTAGGTAACGCATCAATATCACTGTTGTCATCACTATCTGAACTATCTAAACCTAAAAAGATTAACGATAGTTATTTTCCACCAAGAGCTTTTCAAGAAATCTGACCGACTTGATGTTCGAGTACCTTCCCCAGAGGAACTTAAGATTATACTGGGTTGAGATTATGATTGATGCAGGCTTGCCACATGAATTCAAAGAGAGACAGACATGACAGAGAGCTGTCCGCCATGAACTCGTCAAACTGGCCCTCTACAGACCTTTCAACAAAGATGGCAGTCAAACAGTTCTAACCATGACGTCAGAAGCTTAATACCATTCAATGGCCGCTGGCACGGACGCTAAGCCGGTCAAGTGGGCCATGGGCACAAAAGTTTAGGTAAAGTAATTGTCTGAGACATGTGAGAGGATGCATTAAGTAGTGTATATATATCATGCTTGGACAATGAATGGCCACGACGTCATGTGGGAGAACTGGTAGGCCACCATCTTTATTGGAAAGGTCGGTAGCAGGACATGCACAAAGTCAGCTTGGACTGCATAAAGCTAGATTCAGAAACAATCCCAGTTTTAAGAACAGAAAAATCTCGTACCATATGGGACTAAATCTGAGTTATAGAGCTGTCTCTTGGCATAATACCCGTACAACTGAACTGAGGTATCAGTTCTCAACTTCACACGAGCCTTTTTCTCCGATAAAACGTCCCGTGGTCTCCGTAAGCGCACTTTCGTGAAACTCTGTTCAGGATTTAGTGGACTATATGCTGGCAGTTGGAAGTATCTGATGCTGTCCGGCTTGGGTTGTTCTTTTTTAACACTAACAGCCGGTGCGGGGGGCGTTGTCGGGTAGGTATGGAGGTAGGGGTGAGGGTGTAGCGGTACCCTGGGTGTTGGCACATTTGAAGAGTTCGTAGCGGCNGGGGTTCCACTGTAGTGTATATACATGTATATCATGCTTGGACAATGAATGGCCACGACGTCATGTGGGAGAACTGGTAGGCCACCATCTTTATTGGAAAGGTCGGTAGCAGGACACGCACAAAGTCAGCTTGGACTGCATAAAGCATTAGCTACAGATTCAGAAACAATCCCAGTTTAAAGAACAGAAAAATCTCGTACCATATGGGACTAAATCTGAGTTATAGAGCTGTCTCTTGGCATAATACCCGTACAACTGAACTGAGGTATCAGTTCTCAACTTCACACGAGCCTTTTTCTCCGATAAAACGTCCCGTGGTCTCCGTAAGCGCACTTTCGTGAAACTCTGTTCAGGATTTAGTGGACTATATGCTGGCAGTTGGAAGTATCTGATGCTGTCGGGCTTGGGTTGTTCTTTTTTAACACTAACAGCCGGTGCGGGGGGCGTTGTCGGGTAGGTATGGAGGTAGGGGTGAGGGTGTAGCGGCACCCTGGGTGTTGGCACATTTGAAGAGTTCGTAGCGGCTGATGAATATGGTGGAGGGTTCATCGATAATCCTGCCGCTGAAGACAACGTTTGTCGCATTTGATTGAAAAGGGATGAATGAGCATTTGTATCCAATGGAAAATGTAAAGAATTACTCCGAGGCAGAGGTGAAAACATCGTTGGCTGAATCTTCGGCGAAGAAGACGCGCTGTGCGTCTCATCGCCATGATGGCCAACTTCTTGGTTCTTTTTCATTTTTATTTTATTTTGGGCAATTTTCGTCTCCAGCTGGTTCATAGTCCGCGAGCTCCGAGGCCCAAATTTTGATTTCGATTCCAACCGTGACTTTGATTTCTCCATATGTAACTTTTCTGCTAATTCTGGGTATAATTTTGCTGCACTGATGTGTTCTGGGGGCCGCCCATGAACAGGGCTTTTACCCCCTGTCATATTAGTCTGTTGGCAGCGTATCCCACTTGGGCTCTTTCCTCCCGGTAAACTGGTCTGCCTGCTTATACCACCAGGACTTCGCGCTGACACTGGACTCTTATTTCCAATTGCAACAGGACTCCGCGCAGCGACCGGCGACGGTGCCGCCATCTCCGATACAGCCGGCGTCGTCGGTGCGCTGATGATGACCTTTGCTGGAGGGGGAGCTGGTTCGTCGGGGAAGGCATACGGATCGTCCAATGGAGATGAGGTATTTGTGTTGGCACGTTCATCCTTCTGCGTGAGGTTGAATTTTGTTTTAAGTCTTTGTTGTAGGGACATGCCCTTGTTGCCATCCACGATATTGGCATGGTCGCGTTCTTTATCTCGTTTATTCCGCCGTTCTCTCTTTGGGATCATCCCCAACATCTGCATATGGTTGTTGCAGTATCTGGAAAAAGACAACAATCCCTAGTAATATTTTCTTTTAATTTCAATTCAAATGGTTTTGAAGTGATCTTACTTTTTTGGAAGTGACACTGTTAACGGTATGGTTGCTAAGGGCAACATTCTAGCCCAGTGGTATTCCTGTTCTGATTCCACTTACAAATCGTAACTCTACAGAGAGTGAGAAAATCCTGCTGCACCTTTGGCGTATTTCGTTCACGCACCAGTAATATGAGAAAATCTCAAAAAAATATTCCAGCACCCGCGTGCACCGTGTTAAAGTTGTAGTTGAGATGCGGCGAAAATCACAATTGGTTACAGTCCACTTATTCATGATGATGATGATGAAAGTAACCATGGTGACATGTTTCCAAAAAGAAGTCGCTAATAAACTTGCCCCAGTCGACACTGCACTACACTGTGCAAAAACGAAAGTGGAATGGCACCGCAAAAATATCATCAAAAACCTTTTGACCTATAAACAAGATTTTGAGTGGTTAACACACATGGTGTAAAAACAAATGAAGTCTGAAAACAAATCGTTGCACTTACATACGCTCCTCATCTTTTGGGATGGCATTTGTACACTTTTGCTTGTTATGTGTACAATGAGAGCATTGTTTGAATGGTGCCGTTGGGTCCTCCAAGATATGCCGTACACAGAATGCGTATCCATTTAACCTCCGCTGTTTACACACCTGAAAATGATACTCTGATGATTATTACTACCGGTACCCTCTCACTTTTTTCTGCAGTGAATACGGGATGGAGTTGAGCAAACCTTTACAAAAGACATGCCTGAGAGTATGAATATCTAAAAATAAAGTACTAAACTGATACACTCAAACTATGACCCACCGTCCCTCACNGAAAATCACAATTGGTTACAGTCCACTTATTCATGATGATGATGATGACGATGAAAGTAACCATGGTGACATGTTTCCAAAAAAAAAGTCGCTAATAAACTTGTCCCAGTCAACACTGCACTACACTGTGCAAAGACGAAAGTGGAATGGCACCGCAAAAATACCATCAAAAACCTTTTGACCTATAAACAAGATTTTGAGTGGTTAACACACATGGTGTAAAAACAAATGAAGTCTGAAAACAAATCGTTGCACTTACATACGCTCCTCATCTTTTGGGATGGCATTTGTACACTTTTGCTTGTTATGTGTACAATGAGAGCATTGTTTGAATGGTGCCGTTGGGTCCTCC
This sequence comes from Notospermus geniculatus, assembly GCA_002633025.1. NCBI lineage: Eukaryota > Metazoa > Nemertea > Pilidiophora > Heteronemertea > Lineidae > Notospermus > Notospermus geniculatus. The sequence continues at coordinate 25,156 of NMRB01002418.1, forward strand.
AAGATATGCCGTACACAGAATGCGTATCCATTTAACCTCCGCTGTTTACACACCTGAAAATGATACTCTGATGATTATTACTACCGGTACCCTCTCACTTTTTTCTGCAGTGAATACGGGATGGAGTTGAGCAAACCTTTACAAAAGACATGCCTGAGAGTATGAATATCTAAAAATAAAGTACTAAACTGATACACTCAAACTATGACCCACCGTCCCTCACTGGCCTCAGAGCATCCTGAGCAGTGTTCTAGCCAGAAATGTTTCCAAACAGGGTGGGATGACTGCATTTTGAGGCCCCAGATTTTCAAATAGGGTGGGAGTGAAATTCAAACAGGGTGGTGTAATAGAAAATCCATTGGATTTGGAAGTTACATTTTTAAACAGGGTGGTAAAAATTTGAACAGGGTGGTAAAATGACCTCTGAATTTTGAACACAGGGTGGTATCGCCCTGTGAAATTGGCCTGGCTGGAACACTGCTGAGGTGATGTACAGAGCAAACTCTAAGAACTCGTGGCGCTGATTATCTCAGGACATCTTTGGACAGGAGCAAATGACATGAATGATTACAAACAGTGCACAGACATTTTACCAATCTTACCTTGGCACTAAAGGAACAAAGTGGTTTACTATCCAACGGAGAGTAGTGGATGTTTTTGCCTTCATACATATTAGGAACACAGTCTGGACATTTTCCAGCTGAATGGCATCTTTTCCATTCACCTTAACATTATTCTGAAAAGAGAATTAAGACAACTGTAATTATTTGACAAAGGTGGAGTTTGTTGGAAGCTAAAACATGAGAGGTACACTTTGGTCTTCAATTTAAATCATGCAATCAATGCAGGGATGTTCCTCCAAGTCCTGAGTTAAAGTCCCATGTTAGACTCCAAGCGCCAGCGCTTGCACCTTCATAGATGGCAGATTGGGGTTGGTTAGAATGTCCAAAATGTCTAGAACATGTAGTAACCCTAATTAGGGTTATGGTTGGGGCTCCCCTACCAATATACAGGGTAGGGAAGCCCCCCAATCCTAACCCTAACCAAATTAGGGTTACTATTGGACATTAACCCTTACATGTATCTGCCGTCTATGGAGGTACAAGCTCCTGTGCCCAAGTCTTAAAGTTAGACTCTAACATGAATAACGGTTTTTAAGTTTTGTGCCCGTCATTCATGATTTCCATGCCTCCACTCCCGACGATCAAGAAAATACATTCCGTGAATTCAGCGGCTAAAGTCAAAGTATTATCACAGGTTTGCAAGAGATTGTCACACATTAGCAGGGGAGTCGGAAATCCCTATTTTAGAAGAAACCTGCCTTTGCTCCCACACCCCAGTGCACATGTCATGTAGGCCTAATGTTCTGTCATGTACAGACACACATGGAGTTGAATGTATGGCAAACTATAGCATAGGAGATCAAAATATGACCCTATATTACACAACTGGGCAAAATACATCACATCCAAGCCCAGTAATTTATAATGACAAAGCTATTAACGCAAAAAAACCAAAGAAAACTGTTTCTGTGTCACAGTGAACACAAATCCTGGAAAGGGCTTCCCCAAATTTCCTGGCATGCGTCACTTTGCCCGGGAATACCCTAAATTTAGAACCACAACACCTACCATTTTAAGCAGATTTTCAGTCAAACTACGCGTGGAAAGGCCAAAATAATATTTCAGGTCCATGAAATGAACGATTTTAAACTTACTGAGCGGTTATTTCGAGTATTTTTTGATAGATTTCGAAACTGGGTTGGGAACTTCCTGGAAAAACGGCTCCCGCAAAACTGGGTCTTTTTCTCCCAAAATACGCATTCGAGCCACAATTTCTCTCGTTCTAATGCAAGACTAGACCTTAAAGTTATACATACCCGCCTTATATTCCCTATATCATTAGTTATATAGCGTATTTTTCGCTAAAATAAAATTGCAAATGTCTTCGAGAAAATGGCCGCCAGTTTCGGCACGTAAGCCAATGCAGATGTATTTATTAGCGTAGTGACAAAAGGACCGATTTACGTGTGTGCTCCGTGCATGAACGGTACACACGTCATGCACGCCACCAATACACTGGGAATTCCCCCTTTCTTTAGATAGAAAAACAGAAAATCATTCTAAACCAAGCATTAATGCAACTTATCGGTTATTTTCAACCACAGAATGAATTTATTGCATCAAAATTTTAAAAATCTTATACATTGTATTCTGCTATTATTGCCTCAGAGACTATACATCCGCAGAGAAAATAATTATCATGTTGCACACTGAATATTTCTTCAGTTCAAAAGATCTTGATGAACTATCACTGCAGTTTGCCATCGATGAAGTTATCAAAGGGGATAAATTTACTTTTATAGTCATTTGGGAGTTTTAATGGACTTTTGGGGATAGAAGAAATAGTGCCGGGCGGCCAACCAAAACTCCCTGAGCTGCCACCGCCGGCCCCGGATTTGAGCGCTGCACTTGATTGTGATTCCAAGTGCGCATAGCCATTTTGTTTCGACTTGGAAAACATGGTTTTTCACTCATTTCCTGACATTGTCATGGGTTGAAACTTGACAAGTATATAATATAGGATATTTACTCATACACTCCACTAATGCAATTTATTTTTCATGTCGCATAAGACAGATATTTTGGGATGAATATCAAGAATTTCTCTCTTTTAAATATGCACATCATCAATTTATCGGGCACCTGTTCGGCGATGATGATTGGTCAATGAGCTTACCTCGTCGAATTTGATTGGTTCCTGGGAAAATTGACGTCGCCCGGAAATTGGATTCTTCCCAGAATTCAATTCAGGTCCATAACAAACATGGTGGACAAGTGTCTAGAATTTTGTAGGTTTTCGTGGAAAAAGCAATATTTCAACATGTTGTACCATGAAATGTCTAAATTGTTCTGTTGCATTGTGTTCAGATTATATTATTCTTAATATGTGCCAAATTTCAGCGAGATCGGGCGATGCTAGTACTGGCAAACCAGACAAAGCTTTTTGAAAGAAGACACTGCACTCATCTCATGATGATGGAGTCATGCACTACTAAAAAATGACACTTTTGACTTGACATGTTGACACTGGACAAGAAGACAGGCACTCTCTCTGCTCTGCTGTCATCATCCATGCATCATGAGATGACGCATAGGCCTAGGCCTATGTGCAATGACCTCAACGTGCCTGATTGGCTGCTGCTGCTGACAGTCAAACATGTCCTACTGATAGGCCTATGACGTAGGCTAGGCCTGCTGCTAGTACATGAGTAGGCCTAGGTCTAGGCAGGCCTACCGGTAGGCCTACTACTTCTAGCCTAGGCTAGGCCTACTAGCCTTCATCAATCATGCAGGCGTCTGCAGTTAGGGCCTAGGGCAGGCCTACTGCTCTAATATTAATTAGACTGGTCTTGATTATGGGCCCCTGGACATCATGACATCCAGTCATAGGGCCACAACCTCGGCATGCCCAGCCCATGTTGGCCCTAGGGTAGGCCTACTCCCCGTAGGCCTAGAGGGTTTAGACTAAACAAGGGCAGGCCAAACCCAAGGCTAACCAAATCAATACCCTACCGGTACTCATTATTTTCTTCTGCAGAATTACTCCTGAGAAAAACATAGCTTCCTAAGATCTAGGGCATCAGGTTGTGATGCAAGCTGCCTGGGCCCCACCACATGCCCAGCAAAGTAAGATGCCTGGTGACAGTTCGTTGAAGTTAAAAACTAGAGTAGCCATGATGAGGAGGGGGAGAAGCAGTGCTGAAGGCGAGTCTCGGCTTGATATTGACACATCTGATATTGTTTTGCCAGGCCATATCAGGTGAGGAAACCCTTTACATTTGATCCTACTAAATCTCCGCTCTCAAATATTGTGAAGTTTAATACTTGTTAATAAATGCTGCTGCTGTCAGTGTGGATCCACTGTATAATGTCTTGTTCCTTTCAGATCCCGGCTTGATGATCTCTTTACACAGATTGAGAGAGAATTTGAGTTGCTGTATGCTGAAAACCTAGGTTGTAAGTTACTGATTCAGGAATTGGTAATGACCAATACCAGCACTAGAATTTTGTGGCTTCCTCTTGGTTGGGAGACAACTAGAGCCAGTTATTTTGAGGCTTTAGCCACCTGTTGTTACAGTATTCTGTGGCCTGTTGCAACTGCATCTGTAATTGTTTCAGATAGGAAACCTTGTTGAGATAAAATGTTGAAATTTCTGTTGGTCTTTTTCAGTGCAAGATGAAGTGAAGGTGTTGAATAATCGTCTTGGGATCGCCCCAAGTGAACGTGAGGAATCTCATGAGCCATCTGATGCGCTCTTTGGAGTCAAAGCTTTGGCCAAAAAATGTAAGCAAAGAACAGAAAATAATTGGCTTCACAATTTGAAAAAAAATGGATTTACAATCCAGTTCCACATGAGGTGCACCGTATTGCAGACTTGGCGGGATGACTCAATGGCAGTGTTCTTGCCAGGCCTTTTAAACAGGGCGGCACTGCCCTGTTCGAAATTCAGAGGTCGCTGGCCAGAACACTGAATGGTCATGGTGATGAATTACAGGGTTCAAAGTTCATGACTTTTTGGTCTAAAATGCAATCTGGATTTTGCTGTGTGTGACCCAAAAATTGATGTTCAAATGATTTTTTGGCCTGTCCGACCAAAATCTGCTTTTTCAGAATATGAACATTGATCCCTGAAATCCCGCTGGGATAGAATTGAGTAGGGCTACATTCAAATTTGAACTAGCCGTAACTGTATTCCAAGACAAGATGGCTCTATGTTATTATTTTCTTCATTTCAGCTGGAAGTCAAATATCTCAAAAAATCAAGACGACATATAAAGCGTCAACAAGTCGGATTGTGTCTAGTTTCAAGGCAGCATCGACTGGGTGTCAACAGGTGCGAGAATATCGCGGACATCGTGATGGTGTCTGGGAAGTGAGCATGTCCAAGTATGGACCACAGGTCATTGGAACTGCTTCAGCTGGTAAGTCTAGATTATTTCTAAGATCGCTTTCATTTGTGTGTGCAGTTAGTTTGTTTACTGAGTTGGATAGGGAGGTTTCTCCATTAGTTACATGTAGGTTAGTCGCATGGGTGCAGTTTGGTTGGTGCCTATTTTTGGGAATGATTGTTTATGTGAAAAGGTGTATTTTCTTGATAGCAGGTATTGACTCTTGCCACCCACCCCATTTAGTTTAGACCTAGTAAGCGAAGCACTTCAGATTTCATCACTTCGCCTTAGAGTGGAACAATGCACTAGAATATCAGAAGTTACCAACTCAACAGACTGGTGATTGGTTCAGAGAACAAAATGTGCGCGTGAACAGATTCCACATTTAGCATGTGTATAGCCCATTTGTCCCCCCGATCTAGCAAAAGTAGGTGCGTGTCGCAACCGAGGAAAGGGTTAAAGGCCTTACAACACAATAGCTGAAATGTACATCTCTGCAGGTTGACAACAGTAGTGGACAGCAGTGATAATACAATAGTGGAGTAAATTGATGACCAATGATCACCTGCGACAAGCACCTTCTTTTGCTGGAGCGGGTCACATTTGTGACCCGACACAGCAAAATGAGTCAGAATGCGCACAGAAGAAGACCCAACATGTCCAAGGTGACACCAACAGGTTGTTGATTTCAGGATTGGCGGCCCATTGTGAAATTTGACTTGTGAAATTTGACTTTGTTGATTTCTGTAACTGTTTTCTGGGGTCATTTATGGTCTTCTTCTGTGCGCATTCCGACTCATTTTGCTGTGCCGGGTCACATTTGGTAATAATTGTGTGAACAATGGCCCTTTAAATACTCTCTCGAATCTACTTATGTGAGCATTGATATCTGTTCTTAGATGTTCTTATCATAAAATCAATGGTTATGGAGCCATCAATATGATCTATTTTTAGACCATAATATGTCATTATACCATGGACAGATGTACATGTATTGGTACTAAAAATAGATACGTAGAGGTTCATGCTATTACCCATGACAATGTATCAAAATATGTTCCTTGTCTATTTTGTACAAGGAAGTAAAGAACTTTAGTCTCAATCAGTTCTCACTTGTTTTTAATAACTTGTAATAGAAACACTAACAGACACCGTTGTGCATATGACCTACTTGTACAGGTGCTTATGCATGTCTACATAATGCATTGTTAACCCTTTTGTTGCTAGTGGCATTTCATGAAAAACGCTAAATTGTTGTGATTCTGGTAGGTTAGTAAACCCTGCCACAAGTATTCATTGGAAATAATTCGGTTTGAGCTTTCCAGCGAATACCAGGGACCTTTCAGTTTCAATTTGACAGGGTGTTCCTTGGTAGTAAAAGGGTTAAACCTCAGTCATCCTGTGTAGCATGCTTGGAAATCATCCTGGTGGATTGTCTGTTGGTGACTCATTCATAGTTACAACCATCAGATATAACCCTTGTACAATAACAAAGATGTTTTTGTAGTAAGGACATTTATCCCTAAGACTACTGCTCTGTTTACACCTGATTTACTGCCCCTCACCTGAAAATCCTGTGGAATAATTTCATGAAAATTGAAATAAGATCATGAAATCAGAAATAGACTTCATAAGGTGAACAACTCTGCCAATTTGGAAAAAAAGAAATTTAGCATTGCGGTTCGTGTCAGCTTAGATATAGTTTGGCCCCCTTTTTGCCAAAAAATTGTCCTCAAATTTGAAAATCAAGTAGATAAAAACATTCAGAATGATCTAATTGATGAAATAAAAAAACTACCTCAGGCGGGACTTGAACCCGCAATCTTCGGCTCCGGAGACCGACGCCTTCTCCATTAGGCCACTGAGGCTCTACATACTCCCTGGCAGGTTTTTAAAAAGTCAATCACTCAGTTGTGTTCAGACTTGTTAATTGACTGAGTCAGCAAACCAGGTGTGACATTTACATTATATAACCTCCTTATGGGGAGATTATAGTGTTAGTTATAATTACCTTGACTTGCGGGTTCGTATGTACATCGATTTTTTATTGGTGTCTGGAGTGATGAAAGTGAGTCAATTTTTTTGTAACGGGCCTATATTGTATCTGACTCAATGCATGCGTTGGTCCCAGATGATAAAGGATCCTGTTCAATTTTATTGTCTTTTCCCTTTTTACCACATGAGCACAATGAGGTCATAATACATTTTAGTGTATTAACCCTCCATTGTCTTTTCCGCCGTGAATTAGTAAACAAATTTGGAAATGTCGAACCGTACCCCAACAAAAGTGGTCTGAAAGATCCCTGGTCTGGACTGGAGGTAGAAGCCAGGGAATTCTACTCCTTTTCAAATGAGGACCTTATTGTCAATAGGTGGCAGCACTGCACTAGCAGTCCTTAACAATATTCTGTTCAAAAAGAATTTGGCACTGGACCGTAACGTGAACAGTCTTCAATAAATTTTGGCAACACAGACTCATATCCATCCATGGTTCTCCATTATCAGCCTAAGTTAACCATTCACGAGCATTAACCCTTCAGCGACGTGTCAAATTAACCCTTTATTGCTTAAAGGCCTGTGTTCACTTCCTCTGTTTTTATGCCGCATGTGTTAAAATGAAATAGGATTTTCTGTAGGGAATGGGTGTGTACCACACAGTTTTACGTGACTGGTCGACTGAAAATGACCAATTCCCAGTGAAAATCGTAAAACAAGACTCAAGCGGGCCTAGGCCTACAAAGGTTTTCCCATTTTACGCAGTCGAGTAGAACCTGGCTCTGAGTCACTAACTGATGAAATGTTTGTTGTCCCCATGAGCCACCCTAACGATGTAGCATTGTGGACAGTTCTGAATGATGCTGCCTGTATCAAAAGAACACCTGGAACACCTGGTCATATGTTATGACTGAGCGTAAAATCAATAGACATAAGAAATAATCAATGATGGAAGATTAACCCTTTGTATCTAATATCACGGTCATGTGCCAATGATGGGATTTGAACCTGAGACCTCTTGATCACAAGATTGTGACCCAAGCGCTACACCAATGTGGCTCTCCCTAGGGGCGGATCCATGATTTCGGAAAAGAGGGGGCGCACTGTACTAGAAACATTGAAATCTGTGGTGAATTTCAATGATTTGCTCCAAATTTCAGAATTTCACGGCGGAATTTGTTGGCGGAAAGTGTGTGTGTGTGGGGGGGGGCATGCGCTGGGTGTGCCCCCTGGATCCGCACCTGCTCACGAAAGAGACAGTTTACATTGGAACCTCTCTATTAAGGACACCAGTCCTTTGGGGTGACATATACACTGTCCTTAATTTAAAGGTGTCCTGATATAGGGAGGTTGAAATGAACAGATGGGACCAATTTTGGACTGAGCTTTGGTGTCCTTAATAGAGAGGTGTCCTCCTGGCAGAGGTGTCCGCTAAGGGAGGTTCTTCAAGTGAATATTACTTTCTGATCTTTTTCCAGATTACACCGCCAAGTTATGGTGCATCGAAACCGGTTCCTGTCTCCTTCAATACAACGGACATTCCGGTTCTGTCAACTCCATACGGTTCCACCCTTCGCAGGACCTCGTGTTGACGGCGTCAGGGGACCAGACGACACATATCTGGAGGGCGCAGATTAATCTGCCGGTACACAT
>NMRB01002418.1:34156-84371 GCA_002633025.1 Notospermus geniculatus
TACTTCAAAGAATCAAGCCATAGTTTTCAGCACACACTGAAAAAACTGCAGGCAGGACCCTAATGTATTCAGATAGACCATTCTCAAATTCCCAGATCTGCGCACTTCCACGTTCCTCCGAAATTTCAACCATAACCTCGATCTGAAACCGGGTGACGTGACGCCATCCATTATTCAGCAATGGTCGAGTCTGACGCAACGTCGTCGACGTCACTGTCACGGGGCTGTCTGTGTCATGTCATTCAGCTTCAGACCAAGGTTATGGTTGAAATTTTGGCGGAAGTGCGCAGATCTTTCTTGTTTACGTCAATTTGAGAAGGGTCTATAGAGCACAGTACATGTATATTATTGTTGTTTTTCAGATGTTGGTGACCATGAAGTCACAGTCGTACGTTCTCCAGTCCTTGAGCTTCACGGTCACACGGGGGTCATCATCGCGGCTGATTGGCTCGCTGGCGGCTCGCAGGTCATCAGTGCATCATGGGATAGGATGGCCAACCTTTACGATGTCGAAACTGCTGAGGTCATCAATACATTGACAGGTGACTGATTACCAATATTTAGCTCAGTGAGGTCGCAAGTTGAGTCCGTCCCCGATCATTCCCTTTGCTTTATTTGGCAGAGAGGGTGATTTCTCTTCAATGTCGTAGGTTTTCTCGATCTAGGGGCTCCGGTTTACAGCCAGTGGCGTTTCCGTACTTACCAGGGCCAGTAATGCTATGGCTTCGGCCCTGACGGAAAAATCAAATACAGTGGAATTCTGGTAACACGAGCACCGATGGGACCTTGCTTAAGTGGTCGTGTTTGCGGGTTGGTCGCGTTACTGAGGTGGTCGCCGACCGGGAGTCCACTGAACAAATATAAAACGTTTGTCTTACTCCAGGTCATGATTCAGAACTGACTCACGTCTGCGCACACCAAGCCCAGAAACTCGTGGTGACATCTTCGAAGGATACAACATTCAGGGTGTGGGACCTTCGGGATAAATCTATGCAGGTCAACGTTTTTCAAGGACATACTCAGTAAGTGACCTTGAAAGCCGGCAGCACACATTATCAATTAGAGCCAAGATTTGTACATGTACTTGGTGTTTCGCTCCGTGTAGGCTAAACCACTTGAATTTTGAGGAGTCGCTTTAAAAACGTTCCAAAACGTTGATAGAATGTCGTCTGTGTGTACTGAACATATCATTTTTATCGCAGGCCTGTGACCAGTGCGGTATTTGCCGGTGTCGACATGATCGTATCAGGTAGCGATGACCGGACCGTTAAAGTGTGGGATCTCCGTAATATGCGATCGCCAAACACGACAATACGAACCGATTCTGCTGTAAATCGATTGGCCATATCACAGTCAAGTATGACAATCGCCATTCCTCTTGATAACCGCCATGTTAGGCTTCACGATATCCATGGTGTCCGACTTGGGCGTCTTCCGAGAAATAATCGACAGGTAGGTCAGCGGTTCATGACGTTGAATCGGCAGCAATCCACATCTCACCATTTTCTGCAGAACCAGCGGCGGGATCAGGATTTTGGAAAAGAGGGTGCCCTGTGCTAGGAACATTGAAATTTGCACCAAATTTTAGAATTTCATGGACAATTTTACAGATTTGGTGGCCAAAAGGGGAGGCCCCTGCAGGGTGTGCCCCCCTCTGGATCTGTGCCTGATAACCTGTATCTGGCGAGACCCTCGTCTTGGATGCAGGTCGTACGTCATACTCAAGGCCACTGTTTTCTTCTTTTTCAGGGTCACAGTCGCATGGTGTGTGCTGCCACCTGGTGTGATGATCATGCAATGTGCAATCTTTTCACGTGTGGGTTCGATCGGCGTGTGTTTGGTTGGAACGTCAATCCACAGTCGAAGGACTAAATTTCAAACAAGGGAGAGTTAAGGAGAGACGAACAATTCTGAAACAGTCTTATAGATAGTGTCGGGAAGTAGTCACTCTTCACTAGCGACCACTTTTTTGGGAGTGGGTGGGAAAGAGCTTTTTTTCTGTGATAATTTAATCAGCTGGTATGCTGTCCCTCACGGAATTCAACTTTGGGAACGTCAGTTTGGGCAGATTGTTGTGACTGAGCGGGCAAGGGCAAAATGTACCAATATGGTGTGGTATTAACTTGTGGAAAGAGGGTGTGGCTCACCTCAACCAGAGTCCAAATCAGGACCAATATAGATAGCTTTAATTAGTGTAGTCCAGTAAACTGAACGGTGGTCAGTTTTCTAGGGGGGTGGGGGTCATCACATGTGCTTAGGTCACTGTACAGACTGCCACTGCTTCTGTATTGTGTTGTGTCCGTTCCCAAATCGATCGACGTATGTTCACCTACAACGATGTTGTCAGCTCAGGCTTTTAAACAAGAACAAGTTAAGGCATATTTTTCTGTCTGTTCATTATGTCTGCATTTTGTTTCTCATTTTGGCTGATAGAGCAACATGTCTAGTTATCAATATTGTACCAGTATTCCAAGTGACCCTTATTTTTAAGTCAGTTTTGGTAAAATTCAACCCCACATCAATGGACTAGGTCCAACAGTTTCATGGGGTGTTTGTAGATATTTTATTGATATACAGTGGAACATCTATAATGAGGACACCTCTGAGACTGACAAATGCTGTCCTTAATTGAGAGGTGTCCTGATTACAGAGGTCAAAATGAATAGAAATGGTCAATTTGGGACTGAACTTTGGTGTCCTTAATAGAGAGGTGTCCTGGAAGAGGTGGGAGATTCCACTGTACGGTGGAGCTTCTCTATTGAGGACACCTTTGGGCTGCCAGTTGCTGTCCTTAATTGAGAGGTGTCCTCAATGCAGAGGTTAAAATGACCAGAAGGGACCATTTGGGGACTAAGTCAACTGTCCTTCATAGCAAGGTGTCCTACAGGCAGTGGTGTCCGTTAAGGGAGGTTCTATTGGGCAGGCTAAAGCCTGCTGCACATGAATGCAATTTTGTCTCCGACGTTGCCTCCATAGGAGCTTTTTGTCTCAGCATCCTGTCACCACACACCGTGCGTCAACCGACGAAGACGGTTGCAAATTAGCATCCTGTAGATGCGGCGTGACATCATTCAAACATGTTTGATCTGTGTTGGAGGCAAAAAATCCGTCTCCGCATCTGCCTCCGGCGACCGCACGCGATGACATTTGTACATATGTAGGAGGCAAAAATCTCCATAGTTGGAGGCAAAATCGCACTCGTGTGTGACCCGCTTTGGTTCATCTGAATGGTAGTAGGTTTTAGATTGGGAAGACCACGGTTTCATCATCCAGTTTACAAGTAGATACACCTTCTGCACTCGGCCTCATTGTGATGTTGTATTGTGTTCATGTTTGTTATTGCGTTTGTTCCTAAAATTAACGACCTATAGGGTCCGACACCTGTTCATGTGCCAATTCAAAGATTATCAAATAAAATCATTTATTACATGAATAGAGTTGTGCCGTTATTGGTGTTTTATGACAGAGGTATGGCCCCTATGACATCCTTCAGTTTCTACCTTGCCTCAAATCCATGTCAACGCAAGGCTCCCAAAAGTATATACATGTTGCTGCCTGTTGTACAACCGTCGACTTTGCCCTCTTCCTACTGGTTCCCGATTAGAAATCTACATCTTGGGACCCCAAATAAGTCAGAAAAATATGCTTTGTGAAGCAAAATCAGGGGTGTAGCTAACAGGTGGGGGGCAAATGCCCCTCCAGAGCAAAAAGGGACAAAGCAAATTTTTCCTCTAAAAGGTCATTTTCCCTCTTCAAGCCAAGTTATTGTGGTGTCAGATGTGGGGAAGAGGATGTAGATTTTCATTTTTTTCTGGGGGACCACCTCCGACTTCGCCCTTCAGACTCGATCAATTTTGCTCCCCTAGGCCATAAAAGCTAGCTACACCCCTGGAAATAAATGTAGAAACAATGCAAGACTCCCAATATAGATGAATTTATGTTTATCTCACTAATCATTGGCACTACAAACAGATCTTGAACAAGCTAACACTGGAGTATGAATAAAATAAATTCAGACTTCCTGTGCAGCATACAAAGATCTTGTACAATGGACAGACCCTTGTTAAACTTCTTTGATGATATCAACTGGTTACAAAACAAACACGAATACACATGTGATGCATTTATTCACAAGTACAAAATGGACGGTTTGTAGGGTATACATGTAATCTCCAGTTATTTTGATTAAACTAGGAGCTATAAAATGGACAGAACAAGATGGATGATCTCAGAATTGTTTAGAAGGTACACTGTTTCAGAACTTGATTACGAATAGCAGACGTAATTTCTGACAAAAATGTAAACAAGTCGGTATTGTTCCGGAGGGACTAAACTCTCAAACTCTGCCTTGCTTTATCCAAGATGTCTTTCCTGATCTTTGGATAGTTTGGATGAGTTGCTAGGACGTTGTGGCAGATGTCGATAGCATCGACGAGACGTCTCGCCTTCAGGTAGTTAAAGCCGAGCTTATAACCTGTGAAAGAGAAGAGAAGAGAAATCATCGTTTAGAGGAAGGACAGGCCAAGTTCAAATCATGTAGGCCAACATGCGATGTGCATATAGATCACATTCAATGTCCACCTACCTATGACTGGATTATTCTTATTGCCGTATTTCCACGCCAGCTCGTAATTCTGTGCGGCATCTTTGTAGGATTGTTCCTTCTCCATTATGAAGCCCATGTACTCGTACGCTTTACAACATGACTGAAAAAGAGATGACTGGGTTCAGTTTTGTCTGCTCAAAGTCCGTGACCTTATTAGGAATTGACAAATCAAATGGCATTGAGGAAAGGGGAGCCACGATGGTGTAGGCCTAGTGGTTCGGGTCCCGGGTTTGAATCCTGGCCGTGAGACTTTGGGCAAGTCTCTTTGCCTTGCTGGCCTTTTTCCACCCAGATGTATAAATGGGTACCGGTCGGAAATTCTCGACTGTAGCGCTGAATGAGCAGCTCATCTGAGTTCTACTGAAAGGTTTCAGGATAGACTGGGGTTAAAGTGTAAAGTCGGATGATAACCTCTACTATTGTTGATATCAGACTGTAAATCCAAACTTTGACTTTTGGAAATTGGCAAAATTTGCAATATACATGTAGCTTTTCACACCTTGTTATGTTGAAGACATCTCTTCAATAAATCTGTCGCCATGTCGTACTTTCCTGCTTGGATGTAAATATCGGCCAATAGGAGCCAACTTTTCTCCAAATCCTCCGCATCTTCCATATTCCACGTATTCTTGGCGACTCGTTTGAGCTGGTTCCTGGCGCGCGGCGTCTGCTTCAATACCATGTATGCTGCTGCCATTCCATAGAGGGCGCCCACGTGATCGCGCTGGAAAAAAAAGTTTACCCTCTATCTGCAAGAATTCAGTTTCCGAATTTGCTGGTGCCAGGACTGACAAGAGAGATGTTTTCATCAAACTTCCCCAAGAAGTAAACGGTAACCAAGGTAACAGTAGACGTAAGGTCAAGGTCACGAGAATAAACACGAACCTCCTGTGACGCTATCTCCATGAAGGCGGAGATTGCCTTCTCCACGTTTGGCTTGTTCTTGGTCGCCACGAGGGCCATGTTTTCGAGGAGCTTGGGACGGATATCACCCGCGCGATGTTTTAGTTCCTTCAACAGCTTATCTGCCGTCCTTATTGCTAGATGTTCACTGTCGGCTTTCTCGGCGGCAGCTCTGAAAACAAGATTAAGAAAAAATACATCAAGCAATGCAGCCTGTGGTTTAAAAAATTAAAGCCCCTCTGTATTGAATTTTAGGTTTTTTTTTGAAGTGTCAGGAGAATGCAGGTAGAGGTCTCATACCCTCGTGAAGGTTCCCAAAATGCTTGCCTGATACGTACTTCAAAGAATCAAGGCCTAGTTTTCAGCACACATCGAAAAAACTGCAGGCAGAGCTCTAATTTATTCAGATAGAGTATAGTACATTTTACACCACACTAATGTCGGTGAATTGAATAGAGTGTGGCTTTCACTATTGAGTCATGAAGCCTGATTTGTATTACATGCAGCAGTTCGTCAGGGTTCCAATTGTACGCTAGGCCGCAACAATGCCTGGTGGATTTCGATGACGTTCATGGACCCAATAGAGCCTCAAATGATTATTCTTATGAGAAATTCTAGATGGTTAACGTTTGAACGATTACTAAACCAGGTAACCTTAGCATGTTTGAAAGAAACTTTGAACAATATCATAAAAGAAAACATTATGTTACCGGTAATTAAATGCAACTAAGGATTTTCAATCCGGCAAATAATTCAGCAGCCAACTTTGCAACTTGCAGCAGCACTGGCAAGCAGTCATTCACACTTACTCCTTGCTCAGGAAAGGTCTGTGGAAAGGTCATGAAAGGTCAAGGTCACTGAACGACAAGGTCATGGAAACAATTAGCATCAGGTGCGAGAAAAAGAAAATCCTAACTCAGCTGGGCAGAAGCAAACATCCTGACCCAGGCCTATCCTTGTTCATTCTACCAAGCCGTCCCCTCCCCCCAGTCTCAATGAAGGGAGGCCTACATCAATGTTTGCTCACCGTCAACCCATTCACCACCAAAACTTACCCGGCGTCAAGCTCTGTCGCCTCAAACACCTCCCCACCCACGGTCTCGTTATCCGGGTTCAGACAGATCTCAATCATGCCGTACATGGCCCGGTGTCCCCATTCCGAATCTTTCCTGGCCTTGTTGAAATACTTCAGGGCGACGTTAGGATTCCCGATGTGCCATTCATACAACCCCTTGCTGTAATTAAAACCTGGCTCCATGGCGGCTTTTGAAGATGCATTCTCGGCTAATTCCAGGAATCGTGGGACTTCTTCGAGTTTACCAGCCCGTCGCATCAGGTCGACCAATCGGGACAAAGCCTCGTAGTGATCAGGTCGGCGTTCTAGAAGCTGTTGGAAGTGATACGTCGCCTGGTCGTACTCGTTTTTACGAAACATGAGATCGGCCATCATCACTGTCGCAGCGTCGTTTTCCTCGTCATTCTTCAGTAAGGTTGAACACTGATGCTGGCAGGCATCAAGGTCTTCAATCGTCAGGTACAACTGAGCCAACTGTAACATAACTTTGCTGTCATTGTCAACAGATGTTAGGGCCTCCTTGTAACATTTTATCGCCTTCTCGTAGTCGCGCTGGTTTGTGGCATACTCGGCCATCTGGCAACATATACTGGAAGGAAAAAAATTCGTAAAATTGAGCTTCATTTTTATGAATACGGCCTGCCTTACACCAGTTGTCAGAGTGAAGCAGTTGAAACATCACTGACTGTCACTGCTAAGGTTGCAGGTTCGCATACCACTGGTTGGATTAGTTCAGGCCTGAGGTGACGGGGAGGGAACTTTCCTTCTCAGCAGGCTCTGGTTTCCTCCTGCATTATGTTAACATCATTCATACTAATAGACGACATCACTCCAAAAGAGTGCAGCACCTGAGAGGTCCAACGTCATGACGTCCCGCACGTCATTTCATGATGTGTTGACATGAGACGAAAAAAATCAAATTGTTTCATGATCGTTGAAACTACTGGGTTTTTTTTCGGGTCACGTCATGGCATTCAGAAATGACGTGCGGGACGTCATGACGCTGGACCCGTCAGGTGCTGCACTCTTTTAGAGTGATAGAGTCTATTACCGGTATCTTAATTGACAGACAGCTCTCAAGTCAACAAACCTTGCTGCAAACTTGCGTTGTGTCGGCACCGCATCAGGCTGTTCCAACTGAACTCTCTTCAAAACCCGCGCTTGCATGTCCCGGGCCTTGTTCAGCGACTGGATAGCCTCATCAGTCCGTTCCTGTCGTTTATAAACCTTGGAGAGAAGCACCAGGTACCTGGCTTCATCCTGCATGGTCTGAAGGTCAGTCACTGTGGAACAGAAAGAAAACCTGGCAATGAGGTCATTTTATCGAAATTAGGCAACTGTCGCAAGCGATCATCATTGGTCATCAGTTTACTCAACTATTTTCATACCTGTCCACTACTATTGTCAACCTACAGGGACGTACATTTCAGCTATTGTGCTGTAAAGGACATTACGGTAACTCTTTCCTCGGTTGTGACAAGCACCTACTTTTGCTGAAGCTACCAGAAGTGTAAGCACTTTACACTTCTGGTAGCTCGACTTGAAAGTGCCAGCCTGAAGAAGACCCTGGTTGGGGTCGAAAATTTGCTAAGATTCTGGAAACTGACTTCCTGTTTATCATGCTTTTGCTGGAGCATGTCAAAATTGTGTACTACAGTCATCACTGACTTGCTGACTAAGTCCTGAAATGCATTTCTACATCTAAAACTTCTCAACTATTTGACATACTGCTTGTTTACGTACTCTACATTTGGCAGCTCTTCAGAAATTTGTAAATAAAGTATTTACAAAGTCCGCACGGGAGTACAAGGTAAACTTAAGCAGGAAGATATTGCGACAGTTTTGTAAATGACAGTTTCTAACGATCGTCTCTGTTTTTTTAGGATCATTTAGAAAGTGACGCTATCTTACCTGACGCTGTCATAACAAGAAGCAAAGAGGAAAAATTATTCAAAAATAAGCCAACTGCTTGGCTTATCTGTGATATTAACTGCTACCGGTACACACACTGTGTTGGTTAACGGAGGGTTAAATTGTCCAGCTGTAAACTGGTCAGAATAAGCCAGGCGTGTTCTGACTGTAAATATTTGTGAGAAGTATGTAACAAAGAGAAAATTCTGTGAAGAGGGCCGACGCTACGCTGGGTGTGAACTCTTCCACGTAATAAAGCCAACGCCGTGCTGGGTGTGACCTTGGAGTCTCTCTGGAAAGGTCGAGATATACTGACCTTGACCTTCATGCTCCATGGCCTGTTTCAGGACCTTCTCAGCCTTGTCATACTGTCGCAGTTTTAAGAGCAACTCGGCCAAATCATGTCTGGAACAACGGAAAGAATTCAGTAACCAAGGTTACCAGATTACAAAAGAGGCAAATTTTGAGCATTGGTCCCATGATTTTTAGGAACAACATCTTTTTCCAAGTAATCCTACCTATTTTCTAGTCACCGGTTCCAATTTCCTTAGAACTGCTCTCCTTACCTCAAATGCTGTTGATTCGCCGACTTCAGGGCAGCTTCATAGTAATTGATAGCTTTGCCGTAATTGTGTGTCTTGACTAATGCCTGGCCGATCTTACTGGCCAGGGAGCTGTCTTTTGGATTCTTCTTCAGGGCTGACTCATAGATTTCGATGGCTTTCTCTGGCTGTGAAAGTAACACAGAAACATGTGGAGTAGCAGTTTGCAAATGGTAAGACTACTAAACTGAGGTTATGCTGGCCCAAAACTCAAAGGGCCTGAGTTCGAAACCATCAGGGTCTTGATTTTCAAGTGTTTCCATGGACAAGACACTTAACTCAGGAAATCAATGTATTTCATGAATCCAACCAAAGCTCACCTCTTGTATGTTCATATAAGCGTCTCCTAGCAACAAGTAGGTATGAGGACTCGGTTGCTTGTCGACAAGCTCTCTGTAACAGCCGGCATACAAGCGTTTATCTTTGCGATAATTCAAATAAATATCGGCCATTTTTTCCCGCGCTTGGATGAAATACGGCCGCCCTGGCTTGACACTTCTGAGAGTATTCAGTGCACTCTCCGAGTCACCGCGATTTAGGGAAAGTTCTGCGTTGGCGATGATGATTCGGTTTTCCTCGGTCGTGCCGCTGAACTCATTAATGGCGTCCTGCATCACTTTGGCTGCCTCGTGCTGAAAATATGACGAAACTCTTCTGAGGGACACAGCTATTAAGCTTGCTGATGACGTCATCACGGAATAATCCGCCATCTTGGCGGTCAAATTGACGTCAAATGACGTCGTCGACCCATGTGTTGCACTATGTCGTCGGCGCACATGGAATGTGTGTGACTTCAACCATGACGTGATCTACACGTGGGGCACTTTGTCATCGACATCAGCATGGTGGAGTGCTGGCCAAAAGTGACGTCATAATGAGCCACTGCACAAGCTCTTACTGATGCTGATTGTCTGATCCCTTCTTTCATTCCCCGGGTCCACACTGACAACCGCCCACAGATTTTTATGGCTAAAAGTTGAATATGGGACTCTGTCGACCTCAGATTTGGCTAAATGTTGAATCTTACCTGTGCATTCTGTACTCTATAGGCCTCAGCCAACTCTAAGAACACAGAGACTCTGTCGTTCATACTAATGGTGGGAATCTTGCTGCTGGATTTCTTGATGTTCATAGAACGTCCTGAAACAGATCGACGTCTTGTTACCCAGGCCTTGTCTTTTAAGGCAAGCTAAAAAGTGCATGCGCCTCGCAAACAACAGAATTCCTATTGTTTGTAAGGCGCATGCACTTTTTTATATAGCTCGCCTTAAAAGACAAGGCCTGGGCCCAGTTTCACAAAGAATCTTAAGTCTAAAGTTTGACTTAAGTCATCAAGTGACCAGGTTTCAGCAAATCAGATGGCTTCATTTCAGACTTAAGGTTTTTCTTAGACTTAAGATTCTTTGTGCAACTGGGCCCTGGTTACCAACAATCTAGAGGAATTCTGATTCCTAGAGTTCCATCTGGATGCCCAGTCTTTCTGATCTCCTCAATACTGTTACCGTACTAGAAACAAATGGCAGACCTTGAACCGCAGTGGATGATGAGATGGCATCAGGAGAGACGGCCACTACTCAAAGCACTCACCGGCTTTTTTCACTCCTGGCAGCTGCATTGCAGTCTGCAGTGTCTTAATCGCCTCATCGTAATGACCTGATTTCTTCTGAATCCTCGCTTTGATCAAATGATACGTCGGGTGTTCGCGGACCTCAAAATGATGACTCAAGCCCATCTCAAGGGACTGGTCAGCGTTTTTGTAGTTGCCCTTCTGGAGGAAGATCTGTGCGAGGAGGATATGGGCGATCGACATGGTGCTGTCGACGTCGAGGCAGTGCTGGAGGGTGCTCTGTGCCGCATCAACATCACCTGGAAGATAATAATCAGGATATTGCCAGGCAGTGAAACACCTTGATCTGCAACTTAGAACTAAATCGCCACCAGGGCTTGTCTTTTAAAAACTGCAGGCGCTCATTTTTTCGAGCGCCTCAATTGTTTTAGGCGCTCAGTTCGATATGGTGATCACAGCGCCATCTTCAGCACACGTGGAAGAACTAACAGGAATACACTACACATTTTTGATATTGACAATGGTCCAAACCGAGCGACTGACATGTTCCTTACCAGATAAAAACTTGACTTTGCCCATCAGATAGAGAGCATCTAACATGCCAGGGACGGCCCTGGTCAGGGGATCCAGGACTTGGCTACAGCGCTTCAGGACTGGGTTTCCCATCTGACTGGCCTGTGTATCGGGCTGTAAAGATAGAATTGGGTCACATACAGCACAATATAAAGGTGGAACGTGTTGTGATTTCAGCTGACTGATTGTATATTTCCTAGATTGAGGGATGTCTTAATTTCAAACCACCTATACTCAGTGAAGAAGACTCTATCACTCCAAAAGAGTGCAGCACCTGACGGGTCCAGCGTCATGATGTCCTGCACGTCATTGCTGAACACCATGACCGTGACTCAAAAAATATCTGGTTGGTTCAGCGATCATGATGTCGTGAAACAATTTGATTTTTTTTGTTTCACCTCAAGACATCATGAAATAAGCTGCAGGACGTCATGACGCTGGACCCGTCAGGTGCTGCCCTCTTTTGGAGTGATATTGTCTATTAAAAGGAAGTTGTATTCAGATACAACTGTAAAGTCGCAAGATTGGTAAACTTATTTATACCTGTAAAATAGAACTATCTAGAGTTTCTACAAAGCATGCTGCTGGGGACTGAGACCCCTTTGCAATTGAGAATTGCTAAACTATAAGAGCAGGACAGGGTATGAAAGAACAACATCAACTTTTACGAAACAATCCATTTCAGGTTAAATACCATCCCAAATTTTGTACCACCTTTTTGCGAATGTGTACACGATATATACAATGCTTGCTATCTAAACTGAGGCACTACATCAACAAGTCCTACCTGGTCCTCTTTCTGGTGTGAAGAAGGAAAACATGTCAAATGATCATAAATGAATATGTGAGGGCAGGGACGGATCCAGGATTTCGACAACATGCAATGATACCTGGTCAGCAATGTGCTGTGGCTTCAGCTGAAGTGAGGATGTACAGTTATGTACATGGGTGGAGTTGCTCGTGATGGGGGCAGACAGAGTCAAACATGGTTGATGGTGCTAACTGCAACATTCTGGTGTGCTTACATCTCGAGATACGGTTTCAAACATTCTGACGCCACCTACCTGCTGCGGAGCAAACTGCATGTACTCGTGGACGACTTGGATCAGGAAGTCCGGGTTGATGTACTGGTAGTAGAGGGGTCCGAGGGGGAGGCCCTTCATCCCATTGAAGTGATTTTCAATTGCTTCATCCAACATTTCAACCACTTTTTCTGGGTCGGCGTTGCGTTTTCTCGCAAGGACGGCACTCAGGTACATCAGCTCCTGAAAGGACGACAATCAGTGTCAGAGGTCATGCAGTCTTTGACCTTCAAGTGTCAAGGTCATGCACCGCTGACCTCCAGCATGGATTATGTGTTGCAATACAAATTTAATATTCCTCGACAACTCACCGAAGTCTTGCCAATACTCTGCTGAATCTCATTCAAGAATTCCAACTGCTGTGCGGCATCTTCCAACTGTTCCTCGAGCAGTTGACAGTGGATGATCCCGGTCAACGCCACCACACTCGTCTCATCAAGCTTCATGGCATTTCTGGAGAAACAGAGTTGTAATTAGGCCAGGTGCCATCATTTCTTTGATTCACATCCTTATGTGTTTTGAAATTGAATATCCTTCTCAACAAGATTCCACAAAATCATATCGAAGGATCCCCCCCCTCCAACTTTCTTACCTGTAACACTTCATGGCGTCTTTCACACGACCTTGAAGAAGGAGTTCATAGGCGAGTTCATTCACAAAGTCAGCCGTGCCGTTATCAATGCTGACAGCTCTCTCCGCCATGAAATAGGTCTGTTGGAGAACGGCGTGGTGACGTCCAGCCTATGAAAGACAAACAATGTGGAATGTTCAAATTCTGCAATCTGAAATCCGTCTAAGCAAATTTGTAAATATTTGACATGAAAACCTTTTCAGTCAGGACTTTCATGTTTTGTTGTAATGGATAC
Organism: Notospermus geniculatus; assembly: GCA_002633025.1. Lineage (NCBI taxonomy): Eukaryota > Metazoa > Nemertea > Pilidiophora > Heteronemertea > Lineidae > Notospermus > Notospermus geniculatus. The sequence continues at coordinate 47,342 of NMRB01002418.1, forward strand.
TACGGGACAACTGTTTTGGTTGCCATGGATACGAAGGGACAACTGTTTCGGTTGCCATGGATACTGCAGGACAACTGCCTTGGTTGCCATGGATACTACGAGACAACTGTCATGGTTGCCATGGGTACTACAGGGCAACTGTCTTGGTTTGCCGTGGACACTACAGGACAACTGTCTTGGTTGCCATGGATACGATGGGACAACTGTTTTGGTTGCCATGGATATTACGGGACAACTGGACTTACCACACGGCAGAAGACCTTTGAGAGTTCATTGTACTTGAACGCATTTCTTGGTTCAACTCTGTCCATGATCTGAAGAAGGTCTTGGAGACTGCTTGCAGCCTGAAAGAATGAAATAGTTATCTTACGTAAAAGTCTCAACAGCACCGATAAGCTGAGCCGCCATTATGCAAATCGAGGTCGTGTACTTACGTCTTGGTAATTCCCCTCACGGCAGAGTTGGTGTAGAACGAGGAATCGATGTGCCTCGATACACTGAGAGTCGAGATTGATCGCCCGATGGGCCGTTTCCACGGTTTGCTCCCAATCCTGCATCGCCAGCTGTAGCTTCATCTTCTCCACCAGGGCTGGTGGGAAATTGGGAAAAGCGACGACTGCTTGGTTCACGAACTCCAAGGCCCCGCTGTAGTTGTGTCGAATTTCAAAGTATTTTGCTTTCCCGAATAGGGCATCGAGATCTTTTGCTCCATCTTGGCTGAAAAACAGACATGAATTCGTAAATTTCCAGGCTCTTGTTGGCTGCAGAGGAATATTGAGCAGAATTAGTCTGTTCCCTTACCTGCCGTATTGTGGCGCTGACTGAATTTCAGAACACGTGATCAGTATTGACAGTAGCGGTGACCTGACCTCTGTATCGCAAATCAGTCAGCGCCACGATACGGCAGGTCAGGAAACCAGACTAGAGCAGAATCAGCAACAACTTTGCAGAAAACCAGGAAAGTGATTGCACTGCTTGGAAATGAAGAAAAGGACCCACCTCATTGCGTCATCAAAATATTTGACAGCCTTCTTAACGGACGGCTCCCTCCCACACATCATATCAATCCATCCCTTTATGATCAGACCCTCCTTCGATTGGTTGTTCATTTTCAGCATCCGGTCCACGTATTCTCGCGCTTTGTCGTAGCGACCGCTGTGAAAGAGGAAGACGCCGGCGAAATAAAGTCCCTGAAAATCAGACAGTGCCAATATATGAACAGAGAGATCTTAAGGATGGGAAAATTCTATTTGGATTTTCCCCGACCCCTAGGCAGCAACTGGTGTCAGAATTTACAGGCTGTAGTTTGAGAGGCTGAGGAAAAGACAATGCAACAGCATCACAGACAGGACACTTTAGAAAACCCAAGATATTATTTTTCAGGGCAATTTGTTTTTCACCTTTTCCCCAGCTTGTTTTCTCTGTTCTTTGAGTTTCATATCCAGATCTTGAACAGCCTCAGCATCTGAAATGTAAGTCACAAAATAATAGTCCTAACAAAATACGGAAAACTCTAAACAATACAGTTCAGGACAGCAATTTAGACATTCAGAGATACATGTACTCCTGAATCACGTAACATGTCAGTCAATCAGCATCAACTAACACTGGTGAACTGCACAGCAGCATGAGGCTCTCATGATTTAGAGTGATGCATACCAACAGTTTTGCACTTCTTATGGGCAAAGATCAAGGCCATGATTGAGCACAGGTTGACGTCGATCTTGTCCTTCAAGATGTCTAACTCTCTCATTCCTTCTTGAACTCTGTCTTCCAGCACCATCGCATAGGCATTGAAAAATTTAAGGACAGGATCATTTCCATATTTTTTAAGGCCTTCAAAGGCAGCATTTTGCATATGACGATAGTATTTTTCACGGCAGTAGTAATTGATTTTTGCCTGAAAAAGAGAAAAATTATCCTGAAACACTCAATGACAATCTGACAATGACAAATCTTGATGTTACCCGATATAAACGGCCTATCAATTAGGCCCCTAATGATCATCGAATTTCCACCCTGTTCATCAACTCACCAAAGTTGTGCTGTCAGAATCTGCCATTCTGACGTGTTTTTTTGCTTCCTTTGAAATAATGGGCCAAAAAATCGAATGATATCAGCAGTCAGGTGTTGCTATTTTCACTGGGAATTCTACATGCTTCAATGCACGCGAAAATGTACAGCAACTTCAAGCACAGAGGAAAAGTCACTCTACGAAGCTTTTTTAGCCAAAATGAGATATTCACGATGGATGACCACCGCGTTTATTTGCTAATTAAGTCAAAACCATGATTTCTAAATAAAGTATCATTGATTTATGTGTTTGCTGATTGAGAAAACAGTGGTTTTGTTAGTTTTTGTGCGACCACTGTCAAAACGAAAATTTTTGTTTACAGGCACGCGCCATCTGCGCATGAACGGAAGCGGCAAACACTTCGGAAATTATCGGATTTCACCGGAGATTGCCGATGTGTGAGAAACGTCTGGAAGTTGGAATTTGATGAACGCCGTTTGAAATTGATCAATAAATTGCTTAGATAAGCTTTATTTCACATGCATTACATTTATTTGCAAGAGTTATGTTGTATTCATATGATCATACATAGATTTCTTCTTTTACAGTAGTAAAATGAGAGATTATGGCTATGATCACGTCCCAAGTTCCTATCTGCTCTCACAAGGAAGTCAGCACCATGACAATACATCAACAACATGGAGTGACAGGTGGAAAGCACAAGGCAAAGTATTGCCAAGTGTAAATTTACCACAGTTTGCCTAAGTTTGCACAAACATGGCCACTACCTTTGAGGATGGTAATAGGGGACCATTATCCTTAGAACATGACGGTAAGTTCACCAAGCATTTATATTTTCTTTTGACGTGAAAACTGACATTGATTTGCTGGATGGACATGATGGATGCTGGCTTCTTCTTGAGTTTTTTTGACTTCACCTGTTCACTTGATTAAATTTGAGGTCAATCACTCAATGGAGGTTAGGTTGGCCCCTGGTCATGATGGTTGGGTGTTCCCAGTGCATGCTGCACACATGAACTGGTTAGTGTGCATGTGTGAGGTTCTGCCTNACTCAGGAGTGCTGTCAGGACAGAATTTTAATTTCAGGTCAAACTGTCGGCTCAAGTAGAAGCGAACCAAGCCATGGGAAGAGCACTGAGTGTGTGCACAGAATAAATGGCAATACCAATGTATGGAGATGTGTCATTTCCCACCCTTCTCGCCTGGCATACTCTACTTGACTCGAACTGTCAATCATTCAACGTTGAATAAAAGTCAAAAAGTTGCAGTTTATTCAAGTTCGCACACCACCAGTACAGAACCTGTTCATTCACTCTTTCCTTTAGGCCTAATTCAAATGACATGCAAAATAATTCATCATCTGACATTCAGTTTGGAATGATTTTGATCATGACTTTGTTTTTTAACTCAACATAAAGTTCATACCCGTCAAATGTAGATAAATCTCTGAACTTGGTTTCTGTGAAGTGGTGGACGACTCAGTCCTGTGTTGTCTTCAAAAACAAGTCTTTTAAAACCCATCTGTGGAAGCACCAAAACCTCATCTAATTCTAAACACTTGTAGAACATATCCGCCCTCAGGATATTAGCACAGACAACATGCTTCCCGGCTTTCCTATTAGAGTCATTGTCTTATCTGTTTACTTTGTCTTATTGTTGAATGGGATGATATTGGAATATCAACGAACAAACTACAAATCTCCAAACTTCCATCAAAGACAAACTGCCCGAGGCTTTATTCAGTAGGCCTACTTTCGAGTCATAATGAGAGTAAGTTGTGATAGCTTATTTCCCTTTTGTTGGAAAGTACCTGAAAATGATTAGAAAATGAATGGCTTCATCCTGTCAGATTTGGGACGAAACAAGATTTGATGAAATAAAAGATTTCCCTTGAAATATTCAATCTTCTTATGAGTATTGAGCGCGGTGGCACAATGGTTAGAGCGTTGGACTCGTGATCGGAAGGTTGCGGGTTCAATCCCTGGCTGTGTCACTCTGTATACTCTCAACTGGCCTGAAATGTCCATGTGTGCGCTTGATTGTAGCTGCCCTTGGTTTCTACAGAAAGGTTTCTGGATTAGGCTGGGTAATAATGTGAAGTGCCTTGACACATAAATGTAAAAGGCACTAAAGCCCACACATTATTATTATTATTATCATTAAGTAAGCGAGATTTGTACTGGAGAAGAATTTGCCAAGATTTACTATTACAGGTTCAATGACATTATTGCCTGGTATTCACCAAAGTTAGCAAATGCTTTTAGTTTTACTTAAGTTTTGTACAGTGAGGTCCAATGTAAATGTACCACAAAACATGAAGTAAAACTAAAAGCATTTGCTAGCTTTTATGAACACCAGCCATTGAATGGACAGCTTCAGAACCTTTGGAAATCGTTTGTTTCATTGCTTGACCAGAGTGTGCTACGGTCAGTTTGTTGAGATCAGTTTCATTATTTGGCATTGCCACAGTAAAACTGAGCAATAAAAGCACTGACCTGTCCCACATCATTCTTGGCAATGGACAAATAATTGGTCAATAAATTTGTAAAGCATTCACGTTCTCCTCATTGCTTGGCAACAAGTCACGTCAGTGGTGAGTCTGGTATTCATTGATAGAGAAAGTGACGCCAGTATGATTAACTGAAAGGATTGAATTGATCAGTCCAGAACCAGTCAATGAAACAAAGGCGGTGGAAATTGATTTCGATTGATTGCAATTTATTTATCAATATGTTTCATGGCCAGTTGATTCATTGAATTTGCGTTGATATCCCAACTGTTTTTCTGCCAGGGAAATACCGCAATTACCGGTACTTTGAAAATTTCAGGATCAATCTGTCGACGGATCAATCAATCTGTCGGAGCCACGGTGGTGTAGTGGTTCGGGCCTCCGACTAGCGGTCAGAGGATCCCGGGTTCGAATCCCGCTGCTGGCGTGAGACTTTGGGCAGGTCTCTTTGCCTCACTGGCCTCTCTCCACCCAGGTGTATAAATGGGTACCGGTCGGAAATGCTCAGATTGTATGCGCTGAATGAGCAGCTCATCTGAGTTCTACTGAAAGGTTTCAGGATAGACTGGGGTTAAAGTGTGAAGTCGGATGACACCTCTACCGTTGTTTATATCAGACTATAAACCCAAACTTTAACTTTAACTTTGACTATGATTTGTGACCCGTTCTGGCAAAACCAGTCACATGTTGTCAATTTCAATACTGTCTGTTTATTATGAATCTGAAACAGTCTATTTCTTCCATTCTCTCCTGGTGTCATCTTCGTTCGTTGAGGCTCACCTTCTGAGCGACATGCGACTGCTTTTGCCAGAGACAGTCACATTTGTGACCCGCCACAGCAAAACCAGTCGCATGTCGCTCTTACATGTAGCTTGGCATGTTGAGACCAAATGTTTGTCAGTTTCAATATTGTCTGTCTGTTCTGAAATCTGAAATAATCTATTTCTTCCATTCTCTCCTGGTGTCATCTTAGATTGTTGAGGCTCACCTTCTGAGCGACATGCGACTGCTTTTGCCAGAGTCGGTCACATTTGTGAAGTTCAACAATTAAAATGAAATGGCACGACTTAATGCTACTCATTAGAAACGATACGAAACCTTGTGTATCAAATAACCAGTCGGTCTTTTCTGTACGGAGTACAATGAATATAATAAGGTTTATAAATAACCTAAGATGTAAATTATCTCACAGCGGTATCTGACATGTCTGAATAATCAATGGCACTCCAAAAACCAATATTTGAAATTGAAAAAACAGAGGGAAGCCGTCTAGCACTCTCCCTCTACATAATGCAGGGATATCGGAATATTTGAAAAGGAAAATGGATCATCGAGCCTCACGGGTGAGTCATGCGGTACGGTCGTGTGCATCTGCTCATTTTGGGTAGATCACAGGACGGAGAGTGTTGTTTAGGAAACATTGGTGCCACACCTCTATTAGGTAGCGATACTGATATGTGTGTGAATGTTGGTGTGAAATCCGTTTTGAAACATCCAAATGAGAGCTTTTCTCTCTCTTTTGACGGTAAATTAATGGTTTATTGGCAGATATTACTGTTTCAAGTATCCATGACTACATTTAACAAGACCCTTAACCTGTTAACTAGACAGGTTGAAGGGTTCTCAGTTCTCATTCAACCTGCCAAGTCAGGGGATTGCGTGGTGAGAACCTACTAGAGCTTTTTCATATTCATGTCGCCCACAGTTCTTAGCCTTGAACGGTTCAAAGGAAAGTTGTGTTGTACCGGTATGTACAGAGCAAAAGCTTGTATGCAGTGCCTCGAACGTATACCACAAGCTTATTAATGAAGGCCTAAACTACCTTTCCAGTAAATCCCATGTTTGTCCTGCTGTCCTGCGTAGGCTTTTACTCACAATCGCTCCTACCAAACAAATATTGTCTTTCCCAATATCAGTCAAGAGCCACTGATTCAGTACGGGTAGGGGTACTAACTGATGCAGTCTGTTTGGCGTTACTAAGCAATGCCATGGTGATATAAACAGTGGAGCTCCTGCTCTGGTGAAGGCGATTTCTTGTGTTCTACGATCTCCGAGTCTCTTTATCATACACTCAGAGACTCAGAGTAAGGTTTTCATTGTTTGCTCATGCTGTCAGCTTCGTGGCATGATCACTCACTTTTGGCCTGAAGATGGCCGCTTCATAAAACATTAGAAACATTAGGTTTGATGACAGGAAAAGCTGTTGAGCACAAATTGGGTCTGTCAGATGAGACCAAATCTCATGGTCCCTTGTACCTGAGTGTCTGTGCCTGGCCAGGGCAAATAGTAAAAGACCCCACACAGGTGAACAGTAGCCTGTCGTGGACTCCATACATGGACTTCCTGCAAAACCCAACAGGGTTGGAAGCCGTGTCAAGTTTTGTAACAGACATCTGAATTATAAAGTCTCTGAAACTTTCTCCAATCTTTCATATTTATCGCAAAGACAGCATTGACCATGTTTTGATTTCAATTTTTTTCATCATCCAGATACAGAGCAACGGAAGCAGAAACCTTCGAGCAATCATTCACATTGTTCAACTAATTCCATTTCTTCTCTCCCTCACCAGACCAGTAGAAGCCTGGACGAAGCTTTCTTATCGAAAAAGATCCAGGCGTACGAGCGCCACCACATGGATGGTATCCTCAAGTGTATGTAACACGTCTCTTCATGTCTGTCTCAGCCTGCCAACCTGCATGTTAGCATCCTAGTTGCTGTTTATCCTTCATTTTCAGTCACAGTACCATAGCACCATTCAGTTTTCAGCTACTTTATATTTGTCCTTCCTTGGTTCATCTTGACTAATCAAGGCCTCCGGTCACTCCGCCCTTCGAACTACGCTCGAGCGATAGTAGGAGTGACAGGAAGCCTTGGTTGGGCAAGATGTCGTTGGTTTGGAGACTGCTGTGTTTGTTGGGTTCCTTCTGTCGTCACCTTCCTGAAGTAGCCTACCTTCCGAAACTTGTTGGGGGGGGGGATAAAAATTGACCCTATATTCCCCTTGGACTAGCTAGTCAGGTCTGGGGTGCCTGATTTTTTCTTCTTTAGTATTTGCAGATCTGTGTACTTCCCCGGACTTGAAATCTCAACCAGAACCTTGATCTGAAACCGGGTGATGCAAGAATCTATGATTCAGCTAGGGTCAACTCTGATGCAACGTCTTCGAAGCCACTGCCGGGCGTGGGGTTGTCTGTGTCACATTATTCAGTTTCAGAGCGAAGTTATGGTTGTGATTTCGGCGGAAGTGCACAGATCTTTGTAGTTTATGTCAATTTGAGAATGGTCTATAGAGCCTACCCGGCATAGACTTCAGTGAGTTGGCAGTGGCTCAAGCCTGGGAAACAAAACTTCAAAGTTTTGGTTTCGATATAGGCTAGGCTATCCCAGTGAGAAATCATACAATCCTTTGTATGTTGGTGATCAGTGAGTGCCATCTCGGGGGCATGTAAATAATCCAATGCCCTACACACTTGGCATAAATCAGCGGCATCAGTTTAAGGCCTGAACCCACTGTCGCGTTTTGCCGCCGCGGTTTCATCACTGCCCGACACATCCTTTGTTATTTTCTTGGTCCGCTGCCTTTTAACAAAGTATTTTCTGCTGGTGCGTTTTTCCGCTGCGTGAAAATGCGTCAGTGGGTTCGGGGCTTTAGAACTTTCGTGGAGTGTGGAATCTGCAGATTAGAAGAAGATTTTGTGGGCTAATATCATTAGGCAGACTGTTTCTAGTTGTGCATGTAGTGATAGGCCTAGATCATGTCGGGCCTAAGTAGGTGAGAAAGAACTTCCTTCAATTTTGTTTTGATTGGCACAAAGCCTTGAGGACAGGAGGTTGGGAAAATGAAAGACAAAAAATGAGCCCACTCGCCACATCCCCTTTAAGTGAAGGGGAAAAATGAATCCCACGGCTAACTGCAATAGAAGACAATGGCATGGAAGATGCTGCCTATTACCACAGTAGATATTTCCTAATGCATAGCGCTGCGTTTGACAATTTTTTCCAGATTTTTGTCGTTTTTTTTCAGTTCATTCAACAAATTCACAAGTTCTGAATTCCAATATTTTTCAGAATGATTAAGTTTTTGACATAGATTGAGGAGAAGTGTTGGTTATAATCAGTTATTTTCGGCTATAAATAAAAGGTGATGTAGGATCTTGATAGTTTTTCTCTGTGTCTGTCTCTGTCACGTCGATGTGACATCACCGTGCTGTGTCTGCAAGCATAGATTTTAAAAAGTGGCTCTTTAGAAAGTTTGTTTGTCTGTTACTTGGCACTTTACTTTTGATTTCGATCTGCAATAGACAATTCTCAAATTGACGTAAATGAGAAAGATCTGTGCACTTCCGCCGAAATCGCAACCGCAACCTCGGTCTGAAACTGAATGACGTGACGCTGAGAACCCCACGACAGTGACTTCAACGACGTGCGTCAGAGTCAACCATTGCTGCAATCAAGGATTACGTCACGTCAGCTGGTTTCAGATCAAGGTTATGGTTGCGATTTCGGCGGAAGTGGGCAGATCTGCGAATTCGAGAATTGTCTACACACAGATGTTTTGAAACCTTGTAGCACTTTCCACTCCAGTCCACGTGTTTTTAGTTTTATTGTTCTGTGTACACTCTCCCTTTTTATCCGATTTGCTGGACATAGAAATATAATCAAGCACCTGTCAGACTGTTACCAAATGTTTGTTGGTGACAGTTTTTCTGCTATTTGCAGTCATAACACAAAGATTATCACAGTTTCTTGCCCTGAATGCTCTGCTTTCAGAATCGGAGGGTCTTGGCCTGTAGTTATTGTCTCAATAGATAGATGGCAGGAGTATAGTTCCTCCAATGTCTCCTGTTAATTTGCTCTTTTTGGAAGATTATCTAATGGCATGGTGTGGGTTAAGATGCAAGGTACAAAAAGCACAAAATTGACACACTAAATGATAATAAACAAGATGTCAATCTCCAGAATTCACGAATTTTCGACCCCAACCGGGGTCTTTTTCAAGTGGAACTTTACAATCTGAAACTCTAGAAAAGATGTGGGTTAAGATGGATACTCTTAGATTAATGTGCAAAATAACTCTTTAACAGGATCGGGATTTCAATTTACCGTAGAACAATAAAGTTAGCAGTTAAAGTTGGAAATTATCACAAATGTTGCTAAAAAAATATTTCTGTGATATAAGGCGTCATTAAAACACAATAATTGATCACTGAAATAATGTTAACTAATGATTGTCATTCATGCTCTTCATGAGCTTTCATTTCCTGTTTCAGTTCAGCCGAAGGATTTTTCACGCTACGTGCCGAGTCTGGACGAAATCATGACCGAGACTAATCATCGTTTTAAGGGGTATCCCGGCAACAGCATGATAAGTCCACGGGAACCGATTCGGTCTCGAGCAATTGATGATCCACATCTTCAGCTATTTGCTCGGACTCATCACTTTGATAAGGGTAATTATCATGCAAATTAACAAGATTTTTACACTCTGTTCTGAATTTTTCAGTCACGCCTAAAGATTTCGGGGAGTTGAAGGGAGGAGAACGTGATATTATGGAAGAAAATCACCGTTATAAGGGGTACCCCGCCAACGCTATGGTCAGCCCTCGCGAACCAATAACAGGCGAATTCAAGAATGCGCATGTGATGTTCCCCAAAACTTCACATTTTGAAAAGGGTAATATTTCAGTGTGGATATTTCTGAAGAGTTTTGGGGTAGTTTGATCATGTTTTTCACCATTGTCTGCTTTTCAATAACTCGGCGGCGAAGTCCCGCAAGTTTGGTTCGTTGAATTGCATCTTTGACAAATCCCGCTGCACCATTTTGTACGTCGTGTGTAGCTGTCATGAAATTTTATGGGACATCCTACACAGAAGTGTATGGTCTTTGTCCATCTGTCCGTCTGTCCATCCTTAATATTCCTTTACAATCTGTTACTTAGTGTAATACCACACAACCTATATTTAGGTTTGTCACTAGCCACTAGAGGGCGATCAGCACTCATTTCCATGGTAAAGATCATGCAAATTTCATGCCCCGGGTGTCAATAAAAAACTAAACGCAGATTAGTAACAAATTAAGTTGTAGTGGTTTGTGTCAGATAGGACTTTCGTCTCATAGAATAGAATCAGGGGTTATAATTGGAATGCAATGAAGTCAGGAAAGTATACTCTGTCTGATCTATCTGTCACTGATTTGTCGTGTCAATTTCAGTTCAGTTTTCACTAAACTTTCCCCAGTCACCTTAATACCCTCCTAGTCTTGCACTCTACAGGGTGGGCCAGAGAAAGTGTCCCTCGAACAATAGCATTCTATTGTTTCCCTATTGTTCGAGGGACACTTTCTCAGGCCCACCCTGTAGTGCACTCTGCTCAGTCACATCCTTGGTTTCCAATTTGGCGTGAATTTCAGGTAGATATTCGGGTGGTGGTGGTTTTTATGACTGAGAGCCCGGAAACCGGGCCTAACCAAGAGTTGTCCAATACCCTGTGACGATCTAATCACTGCGTCCCCCACTAATTCGTGCTCATTGATTATAGGTCAGATGGGCGGGCCGTACAGTAACTGGTACAACCACTACAACTATCTAACAAAAGATGAAGGTAGGAAGTCGGTCCGTCCGTCCATCCGTTAATAGATCAGAACTGTATGGCTTTGGTTTGATCAGTTTATTGTCTTCGTAGGTGGTGGTGGGGTGGGGTGGTCGTCCGGGGTTGCACAGCACAAAACTTCTCCTTCAAACATCAGTCTCCTGCACAAACCTCTCACATTCCTGAGCTCTTAACATAATGTCATTCTGAACTCAACTACAAGAAGGTATCATATATGAAGTTCAAAAAATCATCATAGGCATTCCAGATAGTACCTGTGGTTGAGTTCTTTCAGCACCTTCCTCTTCCATCCACTAAAACATAACTTCACATGTTCACCAATGGGGATCCTAGCTCGATAGACGGCAGCACACTGAAACCCGGTCCTAATACAATGGACGCCTTTTGTGTGGGAAATTGATCAGGACCGGGATGTCAGTTTCATTTCAATTGTTTTAACCACTACTAGTGACACCTATTGAGGCAGTGAGCTAGGGTCCCCATTTCACCCTAATTCCTGCATAGCGGTGTAGCGTTTTTCAGTGTGGCCCGTGTGCCAGTGTGACATTATAATAGATTGACGGAATGAGCGGCGACTTGACAATGGGCGACACACAGAGAAACAGCGAGTCCGTTTCCCAGTGTGTTCCGAACAATGGGAATCACACAGAAAAACGGCCACACTGAAAAACGTTACATCTGTACTCAATTTTGTGTTGGTAGACTTCATGTCTGTGAAGTCCGTGGGTGGGAAGGGCATGAAGGGAGGGATTGCTTCGTAAATGTGAGGTGGCATAGGAAAACCCGTCGGATGTCGCTGAATGATCAACCAAGGTTGCCAAATTGCCTGTGCATTGATCTGCTACCTACCTGTTACGAAGTACATTCATCTATTGAAATATGTGGAGGCTTTTGTCAAGTGCGATTTCCGACATTTTTTCCTAGACTGTCTCACAAATGTTCGTATTCATACATTCAAAACTCCGTAACCTAACTACCGGTAGGTACAAAATTCATGTTCTCTTTGGTTGTTCATTCCAGGTAAACCGACCATTGATGAAGGCCATTACAGTATCCGCTACGGGGAACAGATCCCGGTTGATTCGGGGACACCCAAACCGATCGCGGGGACACTTTACCCTGAAAGAAGGTATGGATTTTATCACTGCTCCTCTCTCCTCATCATAACTGACGTCTGACTCGGCCAACGTCACTCCGACAGCTAATGTTTAATGTATCACACTTTCTTCATAATGCATAAAACATAAACTGTTTGTCAAAGTGTTTCTCATAAATTCATTTATCTTGGTGACAAATCCTTTCATTTTATTCCAAGGTTTGACAGTAAGGTCTTGCTGTTCTGTCGTTCTTTGGTCTGCATTTCTCACAAACTTTTTCATCTGCAGGTTTTTGCCTCCGACAGGAAAGGGACTTTTTGGTCTGTTTTCTGTCTTAAGCCGCCCATACACGGCGCAATATTATTGCACAATATGGGGCCCAAATGGGTGGTCGTGTGCTTCTAGCATGATAGTTAGAAGAAAGATTGACAATAATATTGCCCATTGTGATCCTCATATTGTGCAATAATATTGATCGTGTATGGGCAGCTTTACTACTTTAAATATTTCCGTTCTTGCAGCTCAGCCGAACATCGTAAACTCCGTAAACACCAAGTGGAAGCGGAAAACGACCTTCAGAAATTCAAAATGGAAAAATTACAAAGGGCACTTAATCAGAGCGACGAGAAAAAGAGGGATTGGAATATGTTGAAGAGTTATAACCCCTGGGGGAAGCCCGGGGGTGGGGCACCCAAGGTAGGACGACTACTGTCACTCTCTTTTGCCTTCCATTAGTCAGATTAATTGAGAGAGCCTGAGAAAGTGAAATTACATGTACATGTGGTATAGTCCGGCAACATCTAAACTACGACCCAATGGAATGCGGAAGTTAGGAAATTAGTTGGATTTTCTATGGACCTTTAATCACACGCGGCTGTTGAATAACCGGTGCACAGCGCGAACAATCGGGGAACGTCCACAAATGGTCGACAGGCATGATTAAAAACCACAAAGCTCTGCCACATTACATGACTTCTGCATTCCATTGTGTCGTAGTTAGATGTTGCCGGACTTTATCATTGTGTAGTCAGCCTACATCGTTACATGTGCACTCTCTTGACTCTTGTTACTATATTTAGAACAGGTCTGAAACAAAAATGTGTTTTTCAGGAACCTGACAATCGCAAACATAAATTCTTAGATGAAGAGGTTGGCGACAGTCCACGCAAAGCTGAGGCGACGTTCAATGACCAGTTTGGTCGGCCTGGAGGTGGAGCCCCCTTGAGGACGAATTCAGGGCATATAAAAACAGAGATCTCAGGAGATCCGAACATTCGTTTCCATCAGGCGGAACATAATCACGTAATACGGCAGCAGATTGGTGAGAATATGCGATATGTGACACGGCAGGATCGAGGACGACAGTATGCTAATGAATTAGGTACGTGTGACTTCGTTTCTCCAATTGAGTGATAAATTTGTTGTCAGTTGATGAAGCCGACCTAGGGAGATAAAATATCTGCAAATTGACAAAGTTTCGTAACATCTGAGTGCCCTCTGGTGGTCGGAAAGCAAAACGACTAACACTAGTTTTGTAGCATTGTCTACCAGGAATAGGTGGGTGGTTAGCTAAGCTGACCGACAAAAAGCTGGAATAGACGATATCACTCCAAAAGAGTGCAGCACCTGATGGGGTAGCGCCATGACGTCCCGCACGTCATTTCATGATGTCCTGATGTGAGGCAAAAAAATCAAATTGTTTCCCAACGTCACGATTGCTGAAAGAACTGGATTTTTTTTCGAGTCATGTCATGGCATTCAGAAGTGACGTGCGGGACGTCATGATGCTGCCCCGTCAGGTGCTGCACTCTTTTGGAGTGATAGTCTATTGAAAGGCAAGTACAACTGGTATTTTGGCAGAACACAATTTATAAAACTCCTTATTCTGTTACAGATCAACAGATCGTCCAGAGGGCGCTGGCCGAGCAGGAAAAGAGATTAGCTGAGCTCAAACAAGAATATGAAATGGTAAGTAGAAGTTTAACAAAATTTGGGAAAAATCCCCCCAAATACATGTAGTTCACTTTTCTTGTCATTGTGACCTTTTCACTGAAAACATATTGAGATTGTGGGTTAAATTTCATCTGTCATGTGTATTTTCTTTGGTCTTTTAACAGTTAAGAGATTATTTATCACAGTCAGGATGTTTGTCGTCCTCGGACAGCGAGGACAGTGAAGGTATCATTACATTGACTCCGTTTTATTCCCCGCCGTAGATACGCCGGCCTCATCATTGCAAAAAACATCTTTTCGCTGGATTGGAGCTCAGTGAGGTGGGCTATATGTGACCCGCTCTGGCAAAAGCAGATGCATGTCGTTCAGAAGGTGAGCCTCGACGAACTAAGATGACACCAGGAGAGAATGGAAGAAATAGATTTTTTCAGATTTCATAATAGACAGACAATATTGAAACTGACAAACATTTGGTCTCAACCTGCCAAGCTAAGAGCGACATGCGTCTGCTTTTGCCAGAGGGGGTCACATATAATTTGGCGGGAGAGCCCCCTGGTGTTAATTCCTGAGGCCTGTGTGTCTAGGGTTGGGGATTTGTTTCCACATCATGTGCTTCTTTGGGTATTTTCATGTTCCATGCGATGTTGTCCCATTTACTTTGTTCAGTCTTTACCATTTGTTTTTGCTGATAATATTGTGACTGTGGCCCACTGTGAAATCATCAAAAGATACCAAATGTCATAGAGAAATTCTGGAACGATTGCCGTTCAGATGCAGTTTTGTTAGGTAGAATCAGAACTGTTCCATGAATGTTAAGGAGGGTTTACACTAGGTTGCACCAAGTTGCAAGTTGCTGCAACCTAAGTGCAACTTGTTGCAGTCTGTACCTGTGACGTTTAGACATAGCAACATCCAGCATGATCTAGTCGCAAAAGTTCACAACACGTTGCAGGAATTTTGGCGGGAATCCTTTGTTCGGCAGCCATTTTGGCTTTAATGGAAATCACATGATTTTTTGCTGTATTCTCATTGGCCAGTGACGTGCAACTTGTTGCAACTTCACCAGAAAATAGGATCTGGATCCTAAATTTGCAACAAGTTGCAGTAGGTAGTTGCAACAAGTTGCATGCCCGTTTACACATGCAACTTTAATGAAACTTTTTGGTCTCATCAGGTTTATGCAACAAGTTGCATGAAGTTGCATATGAAAAGTTGCATGTGTAAACCGCTCTTTACATGTACTCTAGTCTTCCCCAGCTTGGCCAAGTCGGGTTAAAACTTGACGAATCACTCTTTGATTGACATCAATGGAATCAGTTGTGTTTCAGACTAAGCCCAGACTATGGAACTCTTCTCAATAAAAAACAAGGTACTCTTTGCCAACTGCATGGAAATGATAAAAACTGCATGTAAAGCTGTTCCTAACCCCTGGATAATGTTAGATGTTAATCTGTATTAGGCTTTGAAAGCATGTGCGGATATTCAGTATGATAATCCTTGTTATATGCCTAGATATTGTACGACTGAAAAAAACACAAGTGGAGCGTATTGAAATGAATGATGCATCAGCTGTTAAAGGGACAATAAACAAGTTTTATAAGCGGAATGTTTCTCAACATATGTGACCCGTGCCAGCAAAGTGAGTCGAAATGTGCCGGAAAGAAGACTCAACATGACACCAGAGAACAACTATAGAAATTGACAGAGTCAGATTTCGCAATGGCCAGACAATACTGAAATCAACAATCCGTTGGTGCACTTTGGGTCTTCTGTGCGCATTCCGACCCATTTTGCTGGCACGGGTCACATATTCTAATCAGAGTTTTTTCACTTTCATCTTTTTTCAAGCCACTCGCGTTTCAAACTTTTGCAATGGTTCTTTTTAAAAACATTCATAAATACCTCTGGTAATCATGTTGTGAAGAATCTTTATATCAACCCGCCCTCGGGGCACGGTTATGAGATTCAGGTTTTAGACATGATCTGATGGAAGGATATCTTTATGCTAATCCCCGACGACTGAAAATACTAAGACGAATAACTAAACGTTTAGAACAAGATCTATCTTGAAATCGTATGCAAATCAGGTGGAAACGTATTTGCATAATCCAAACCCGCATGGTTTTGAGATTCGGCATGTTGTTTGTAGGCTGTCTGCCATGTCCATCCATACTTCGTTTATATTTTGATGTTGTCCCGTCTTTTTCAGCATTCATATCTGCAAAAATTTTCAGTTGACCGACATTTTGTTCCATTGACATGCCAAGATACAATATTTGCCCTAATACTGTAAACCGTGAAATTTTCGCGTGTGTTTTATTTTCGCGATTTTTGCGTTCAAGGGTCAAAACGCGAACATAAATCGCGCGAAAATTACTCTTCTTATTATTCTTTTGAAGCTGAAGGGTTCCAAATGCGAATATTTATTCTTCGCGAATTCGTAGATCACCAAAATCGCGAACATTTAGCGTCGCGAAAATATCACGGTTTACAGTAGTCGAATATCAAATGTGACACCTGCTCCAGCAAAAGCAGATGCGTCATGTAGGAGGAAACCTTCATCATTTAGGAGGGAACCTGGGCCCAGTTTCACAAAGAATCTTAAGTCTAAAGTTTGACTTAAGTCATCATGTGACCAGGTTTCAGCAAATCAGATGTGGGATCTAAAAAAGCACCAAAAACGAAGAAAATGTCGATCAACTGTTACCAGTTTATCCACGTGCATGATCCGCTTGTCCAGCCTCATTCTGACTGCATGTTGTCGCCTGTCTCAGCTTGTCGTTTTTTCTGCTCCTAAACAGGCTAAACATCACCCTTATGGAAAACCGGGTGCCGGAGCGCCGAATATGTCACAGTCAGGTAATGTCAAAAATCACGTAAAGTCTTGGCATCGTCATCGGTACCAACCCAACGAGCGGCTGGATGCAGTATTAGAAGCCCGCCGACAAGCCGATTTTGGAGATCAGGACTTGCCGCCATTTTCCCATCGCGATTGGGACACTTGGCAACAACCCTATGATAGCCCAAGACAAATTGATATCCCATGGCGTCATGAAAGCCCAGGGCGACATGGCCTTGATGGTATATAATTACCATTCTTGCCATTAGATGGCAGCACTCTAGTCTCACAGGGCCTAGGGACACCGATTCTAACTTTTAACACTTTCCCAGCCGAAACTTCCTGTACTGGTATCATAAAGTTAGCACTGTAAAGATAATTCATGCACAATTGCTGTACATATCATATGCTATCATTGACAATTTTGATAACTCTTCCAATAGGTGGAGCTGTGTAGATTGAAGCTGACCTACTTTGCTTCGTAATGTAACTACACATTCTGTAGTGCCATTATTGACTTATGAACCATCTAAAATAGGATCACAATTCAAAGTTGACCCTTGCACTGCCAGTGGTACTTTCCTAAAAAAACTGAAAAACGTACGTGCAGTGGAACCTCTCTGTGCGGACACCTCTGCCAGGAGGACACCTCTCTACTAAGGACACCAAAGTTCAGTCCCAAACTGCCCATTTCTATTCATTTTGACCTCTGTAATCAGGACACCTCTCAATTATGGACACCAACTACCAGTCCCAAAGGTGTCCTTAATAGAGAGGTTCCACTGTAATTCTTTAAGGTTAAGGAAAACTTGTCACATAGGTATTCATTGGAAAGCGCTCCGTGAGAGCTTTCCAATGAATACCTATTTGATAGGGTTTAGGTTTGTTTCCTTCTTTTTGTGCATATTTTCCAATTTGACAGCACACCTCAGGCAGAAAAGGGTCAATAAGCTTTTCTCTTTTCCTCATTGCCACTGCTTCATTCACCTCCGCCTATCTTCCGTTCCTTCACTATCCTCTTCTCTCTCCTCCTCTCCAGGAAACACTGTCCTAACACGACATCGCGCCACTTTAACGCGCGATCCCGTCGAAGCACGGCGCTGTGCAAGCAAAGGTAAAACACTCAACACTGTCAACCGTTTGAGGTCGAAACTTAGTGTCTGTTTGTTAGAGTGAGTAGCCTTTCAGTGTTGTGTGTCCTGTGACCATGGTAACCAACTAAGACTTTACAATGAACTGAACAGAAAAACACCCCAAAGATGCGATGCCGGCCGGTGGCATCGGCATCTCCTAAAAACATCTGCTGGCATCGGCATCTCTTAAAAACATCGGCTGAATTAAGACCCTCTTCACACTTCCAAAAGAACTCTCCGTGTTCCTGCTTAATTGGTGTTGCTTTTGGCATTTGTCCTTGACCTTGCATCACTGATTCCATGACCCTATGACCTTGAGAAATTCCTTAACTTTCGAACCACTCTTCATGATGATAATACCAAATGCATCAGGCTACAAGATGGACCAGAAAAAATGACCTCTGGAAAAAGTCTTTATTGAATGTTTTACAAACGTTTTCGCTCTCCAACTGGTTTTCTAAAAACCTTTGATGCAGTAATTTGAAGGGGTATGAAATTGTGTGGTTTGTCACTAGTTGTCAGCCCTTCCACCATGACTACAAAAATACCCCTAAATACTTCCCAAACCAAGAATAATATCATACGTTTCTTGTGTAAATAAGCATAAGCTTATCCAGATTAAACGTCACTAAATTCACTCAAAATTCCTCGTGATTAAATGCTTATAGCTTTCCTGTATGTGATTGTGGAAAATGTAGGGCCTATCCATGTTGAGTGGCAAATTTTTCGGCAGTGTCCCAAAAATGAACTCTGCCTGAAGTGATTTGGCTTTGCATTTCAAATGCTTGGTGAATTTA
This sequence comes from Notospermus geniculatus, assembly GCA_002633025.1. Taxonomy (NCBI): domain Eukaryota; kingdom Metazoa; phylum Nemertea; class Pilidiophora; order Heteronemertea; family Lineidae; genus Notospermus; species Notospermus geniculatus. Next base: position 66,315 of record NMRB01002418.1, read on the forward strand.
GAAAAAAGACTGAACTTCCACTGTAGTTTCATAGCATAGTGCTAGTTGCACAAACTTTGAGCCAGTGGTTCCAATGTTGTAGGCCTACTGTGCAATAAGGAGTCACGTTAACTCTATAGGTGGCAGCACTGTTTGATAACGATAATCGCCACATTTCGCTTGTTCATAATCGTCTGGTAGCTGCTGATCTTCAGAATGATTCATCAGTTTCTTGCTATACAACTTGTTGCCAAGGAAACCAACTTCTGTCATCCTTACCAGCCTTCCTTCCTTCTCTCACTCTTCTTTTAAAACTGTTCTGTCAATTTCTCAAAAAGTACCCTTTTACAAAACTCTCTGTACCAACTGATACAGTGTTAAACTAAAAGACATTCTTATTCTTTGCAGAACGAAAAAGCACTCAGAGCGATCAGGTGAGTCAAGTGCTTGCTCAAGGTCACAAACATTTGACAGGCATTTCATTGCAAATCTTTGTTGTTCAGCAAAACTTGCAGTCTGCCGGAGATCTTCCACTGTTCCCCTCTTCACGGGGTTGGTTTCGATCAGAATTTCTGTTGACGTGTCGTCAGGGGATCGTCTGGACGCATTCAGGCATTTGCTTACCACCTTCACATTCACAGATTTGGCCGTGATTTGTACTCCTGGTCTCCTAAGATGTTTGTTGAGGTGGCAGTGTCATGTTCTGAGATGCTAGATTGAAACCCAGGCCCGGATCCAGGGGGCGTGGTGGACGTATGCCCCCTATTTTTGGCAGAGCTTGGAGATTCCTCCAAGGGCAGAACAATGATGTTTTTACCAAGAAAAAATTTAATCAGATAAAAATTAGAGTATTTTGCTCTCAGATGCCAGGAAAATGCATCTAAAAGCACTTAAATTGTCAAATTTTTCGGGGGAGGACCCCAGACCCCCCATTTGGGCTTCGCGTTTTGGTGTTTGCTGCCTCCATCGATCTACGCCCCCTTTCTGTCAACCCTGGATCCCGCCCTGAAATCTGTCCCCTCTATTTGCTGAATCCTCAAGCATTGTCTTCTGTTACAGAACATAAACGTATATGACCCATGGGGTAAGGGGTACGGCGTCCCCAACAGGGACAGAGAGGGTAACATCATCAACAGTCGTTGGTCTGATGGCAAAAGTGGCATCAAGGAATATGAAGATTACAGAGTCAGGGTAGGTAGGAGGAAACCAGATTTCTTGGCTCGTGGATTCGAAAAACCCATCACTCCTGAATTTAACCCAATAGAGCCCATGCCGCCCTAAACCGCCCTGCTGTGAGCCGCCTAGAAGACCACGCCCACTTTTTGACCAAAATCCCCATCACCTCTAATGTAGAAATCAAAATCACCAATTACTGCCGGCACCGCCATTTCTCCAGACGCCGATACTGCATAAACCGCCTTGATTCATTACACTGTTCTCTATTCAGCTTAATGCAGTGGCATTTCATGGCGGTTCAGGGCGGTGGAAGGTACAGATGGAAAGTGCAAAAAAATAGGCGGCTCTATTGGGTTAACACATTCCCACAGAAGCAACAATATCGTTGCTCAAGAGGTAATTGTCAATTTCAGGGAGCAACTCTGAACAAACTTGGTGAGGGAGAAGGGGGTGGCGCCCCCTTACGGACGGAGAGTGGACAAGTCAGGGCTACGCGGCCGATTACGCTGCGAGCGGATGAGAGAGGAGGTAAGAATATAGAGGGCGCTTTGGTCAGTTGGTTTGGATTGTTGACTTATTTGTCTTGTCTTGTGATTAGTTTGAAGGTTAGCCGACCTCATGTCAATTTCCTGATTCCAGTACTGTACTACTGAGTAGGTCGTTGAATTGGAATTTAATTCCAATTCAAGGCAGCGTCCATATTTGATCGTGCGTCAGACGCCGATGGTCTTGCGTCGAAGTATGAACTAGGCTTTAGACAAGATCCTCTCACCATTGTGTTGTACATGGTGACCGAAAGGGATACACACCCTGAAAGCAAGACCATCGGCGTCTGACGCACGATCAAATATGGACACCGATTTTGTGGAATTGATTCATAGTCCAGCGTACTTTAGCGACGGCGACCCGTTATGAAATGACTGAAGTAATTACAGCCTCACAATCAGATGCCGACCAAATCGCACGACAGGGTTGGCGTCGAATGCAAGATCACGCGTCGGTCGCCAGCACTGGTCGTGCGTTGAAGTATGAATTTGACTTCATGTCTGAGTGTTCTGTTCATATCATACGAGTTGGAATTAAAATCAACCATCTCTGCTCTCAGTGCCACTTTTCAACAAACCACCCTCACTTGCATCAAATTCGAAAGATTCAAAGAGTGGTAAGGACACATCATCAGCATCTTCTTTCATAACTAGTATCTGTACGCCTGCTTCTCTAGATCTCAGACTAGGCTCGCTTGATCGGTGTCTGGACGGGAGTATTTGGTTTCATTGTTGGCGATTGTATTGTATGTGTGTTAGGAAATGAAATCCTTGGGGATTGGGATAACGTATATGTAAATCTTGGTAGCTGTTGTAACCTTCTCGCTGCCTCCTGTTGTAATGCACCCATCCCAGTCCCTGTTGCTGTAAATATCTTAGGAAGTTTCAATCATGACTTGCTCATATTGATTAGTTAGTGCATGTTGTTGCGATGATAACCAATCAGAAATCTGTAAAGGGGTGGAGGTACCATGATGATTTCCCTGTTCAAATGTTCTGATACTCTTAAGGTGGGTTTAGACTTCATTCTGTTGCTGTCTTACGTCCCTCAATGACAATTTCTGATGGATAAGCAATGTCGCTCGACTGAAGTGCAAAGTTGCCTTTAGTCTTACAGAGTTTCGTATATAAAATCCCTGTGTTGTCTACATGTTGTTACAGTTCATTTATATTCACTTACCTTTCGCTGACGCTTTTGGTCAATGTCTCTGAACATTGCGGTATCTCATCTCTAATAATGATGGCTTTGATGCACTGCTTGGCGAAATGCTGTCATCACCAGCCACTGTCTGCTTGTTTTAAAGCTTATCATAGTCTTCATGACTTTATATTGGTTTGTTTTTTGAGCATCTTTCCTCATGTCATAATTATTCAAACCCCATGTCATTTCACAGACAGACAGACACACAAGGAATACTCTGTTCTAGCATCTTATTGATTTGAATACAAAAGGTCCTTGTGAGCACAAATGACATTGAAAATATGTGGAGCCGTATTGACTGTTTCAGCACATTCAGTGCTGGTTTAGGCCAGACTTTTTTTATAAGTTGGTTCGCGGATCCGCCGCCTGGGAAAAGGCTGGGAACAAGAAAAAAATAAAATCACTTTTTTTCACAGTTCTCAGGGCCGCCGCCCCGAAATATGCCAAAATGAAAAAAAAATTAAAATTTTATTTTTATTTTTATCCCGCCCGCCGATCCTGTAAAGATCCTGGCGGTGGATCGTTGGCTGATTTCAGCGCCAGTAGTCCCTGTGCTCTATTGTAATGAAAATTTTACCTTTAGTAAATAAACTTCAGTCACAAAATGCATAACTTTGTCTTGCCATCTCATCATTATCGAATCTTCTTAGCAAACTAGGCCTATAGTTACAGTTCCGACGGAGCTATCCATCCACTTGAGCCGCCTGACGATGTTTTGGCGGGAAGCCAAAAGAGACCAGTGACCATGGTGACTCAATTCCTGGAACTCCACGTGTGTTGGCTACTCGCCAAGATGCAGTGACATGACCTATTTAGTGCTGCATCATCCAATGGGTGAGGGGATACCACAATGGGATTCCCATGACATCATTGGCAACTATATTTGGCACACCATGTGCATGGGGTGTTTACACATTGCAAGTCATGTTCATTTGGATTTGAGTTGAAACTTGGGATCAGTTCCTGTTGAATAGGATTTTGTAATCCATTGAAAAGTTGAGATGAGAATAAATAGTTCTACACCTTGATATATTCTTAATGTAAGGAATTTCAATTTTTATTTTCAAATAAATTTTTATGTTTTTTTCATCCTCCGCCATGAACGTAATACAGACAAAACTTCGAGAACTAGGAAAAAAAGTTTTATTTTTATTTTTTTTCCGCCCTCCGCTGCAAAGGGGTGGTGAAAAAAATCCGCGAACCAACTTATAAAAAAAGTCTGGCCTTATGGACAACAGCAAATAAATACCATCTTGTCTTGATTTTTTTCTTCAGAGTTCACTATTAAAGAGGAGATACCAGGTCGCAAATCACAGGCGTCACCACAGAATTATATGTATCCATCATTCGGTACTGCTGGCGGTGGCGCCCCCAACCGCGACACCAATGGAAATGTGATAACCCACATTTATGCAAAGGATACGCTAGAGGTAAGATGAGAACTTTCTGTTGCAATTCATTTACTGGTGATTGCAAAAGAAACAGTCACTTGTGTACTTCGTGGTCACCACATAGCATCCTTTTCTAACTTTGTCAATTTTCTTTGCAGAGGGATTCAGCGGATCAGAGACGAAAAGCAAGGCTCGCCAGAGACTACCTCACTGATTTAGGTAACTTTTTAACCATTGAAGCACCAGTTCTTTACGAAGTTTTAAAGATTTGAGCCAAAGAAGTAATCAAAAACCTTTTCTATCAAATTAGTTTGACTAGCTCTTCAAAGATGGTGCTGCAGTCGTTCAACATGTTTGGTTTTCAAAGTTGGCGGCGAGCATTTGTTCTTGCCTTTTAATGGTTAAACACTGTATTCTGATACAAAAAAAGCTGACTTGTGAATCATTCGTAACTTTCTAATTATCAACTTCTTGTTGATTATGTTTCACTTTTCAGAGTCAGAGCGTGACATGCAGCAACAGAAGAGATTAGAGGAGAAAAGATACAGGAGAGCTCCGGTAAATCTGCGTTTGCTTCATGAAAGTCTTCCCGAGAATGCAACAAACGTTCATCTACGGCAGCTTTCTAAATTCTAGTGCTGTGTAGGCCTACGCCTCATCATGAGGACTGCTCTATGTGAGAGTTTGCTCTCCATGGGCAATTCACCATTGTTGGTTTCCTTGCGGTTTACGTCGACCAGTGACACGAACGATTATTCATAGTTTTTATGGTTGAGCTACTAATGGAGAACCAACTTGGAAGGGAGAATTCTCAAGTGGAGGAGTGCCTCTAGTCAGAAACTCGCAGGAAAAAGGTTTACTCACCTCATCTTTTCCGTTTCCAGATTGGTGAACTCGCCCGAATTGTAAATGACGGTCGGGTGGGTAAGCCACGGAGAGACCCGTACACTGGAGAATTGGGTAACCAAGCTTTACCGTTTACTGACGTGACAAAAGATGTGAGTCCAATATGACAATCTTTCATCTTTCCATCAAAACCTTTGAAAAGCTGACCCATTGTGGATCTGTACAGCGAGTCCTTTGGCAAAGCACTTGACAGTCAATCCCTCTCATTTTCTACTACAGAGAACTGGTTATGTGTCCAAGAAGAATGACCACACAAAAGATTACCACACAGAACTTCAACGAGCCGCTGAGGAACGACACCGTATTCGACGAATTGACGGGTTTAAGGAAAAACAGGAATCAAGACAGGTATATTTTTCGCTGGGATGAATGAAAAGGGGTGCATTTGCTCTGACCAGTGTTGGGCAGCTTGAGTTTGGAATCAAGGATTTGTGTGGAAATTGATTGATGGTGGCGGATGTTAGTTGATCAGGGACACGGTGTTTGAAGTTCATTGAGAAACTATCTGCTTTGCATGCCGCTATTAGTTCTTTAGAATTTCACTGCTCGACTGTGCTTTCGCCAACTTAGTAAGGTTTTGAATACCTTGTAGATCGAACGAGACAGTTAGTAAATTGCTATTGCTAAGTACACTAGTTCAGAGCCGCAGTCACGAACGATGTAAATACCAACACTGCAACCAAGTCATCCATGAAATTTTCAGCACCATGAGGTCTTTGGAGAGTTCTTTGGGCGGCCAGGAGGTGGCGCCCCTAATCCTGCTGGAGCTAGACGCCACGACACGGATGAGGTCGTCTACTCACCGAGAAAGGACGTAAGTAGGCGATGCCTTTTTTCGCTGGCGTCGGATGTCTGTGAATGTATCTAACGTTCTTTTGTTTGACTGTTACAATGACATAGATTTTGGTCTTCATTCATTACATGTAACATCTACCTTTATGTGAAGTGTGTGTCACCTAAGAACTCAGACGGTCTTATACTCTTTCATGCCAGGGCCCTAACTTGTGCTGTGAGGATGGACATTGAACATCCTCTTGGACTAAGTTGAACCATGAGACAGCTGTTCTTCAGGCGGTGTCTTGAGGTTGATGTCTACCTGAATTGTCCACAGTATCAGGGGCGTAGCTAGCAGGGGGGGGGGGAGAATGCCCCCCAGAGCAAAAAGGGACAAAGCAAATTTTTCCTCTAAAACCTTTTAAAGGTCATTTTCCCTCTTCGAGACAAGTTATTGTGGTGTCAGATTTGGGGAAAATGCATCTGAGAGGATGTAGATATTCAATTTTTTTCTGGGGGAAGAACTCCAGACCCCCTCTGACTTCACCCTCCAGACTCAATCAATTTTGCCCCCTGTGCCATAAAAGCTAGCTACGCCCCTGAGTGTTGCAACTAACAACAACTCATTTCTGCATTAAGACTGGGAGAGCTAGTATTGAGAACACTTCTGGATGAAGCCTCCACATGAGTTTTCTCAAGTTGGCTCTCTTTGGGCAACTCAGCCAAGGCGTAACCCACAAGAAACCAAAAGTGGGAAATAGCCCATTTAGAGCCAACTTGTACAAGAAAGCTCACACATTGAGTCCTGCCTTTAGCGTCCTCAGAAAAAGTTCATTAGGAGAAGTTGAAGTATTTTAACAGAATACCATTTAACTACCGGTGCGTCTTGATCCACATGAAATTGAATTCATCAGATGCTATGGCGATTTCTCCACAGGGTCCAACCTACTATGATACAAAGGACTGGTCACAGTACATGTTGTCTAATCGTGATGGTGATGACGAGGTATCAATCAGTAGACACCTATCCTCAAAAACTTCCCTACACACAGAGCAAGCATAAAATCCTCCCTCAAAATACTGTAAAGCAGGAAAATTTCGCGTGCAGGAAATTTTCGCGAATTTCGCGAGAGTGTATGAATCGCGAAAATTTCCTGTCACGAATATAAATGCAGGCAAGTGATAAATATGGCCCGTGAAAGAAAACTGAAAAAAATGGCAGAGACTCACGAAAATATCCTGCAGCGAATATGCCTATAAATCTTGATTCGCGAAAATTTCCAGCCGCGAAATTATCTTGCTTTACAGTAACTTCTGTCCTTCAGGAAAAGAAATTTTGAAGGATTCTCCCATAGATGACTAAAATAAATAACCCCCTTGAAAAATTTTCTGACAAATATATCAAGTTTGCAGAAAATCCTTGGGGAAGATGTTGTCTGCATAAAGGCACTCTTCTGCGTGAGAATTTTCTTGTGCAATTTGGCTGTCTTGGGCAATGCAGCCATAGAAAACTTGCGTCATTGGTCCAAGTCATAAGGAAACGGTGAATGTCCCCATTCAGAGGAGCCAACCCAACTTGCATTGAGAACTCTCACATTGAAGAGCACCTAACTTGTTGAACTCAAGCAGACAACATCCTCCACCTTTTCTGTCATGGATCCAGGGATGATAGCCAGACTAGCTGGCCCTCTTTCTACATGTAATACCTTATTTTCCCTTCAGCAATACTATAACAGTTCCCGTTCCTATTATGATGACAAGGTACACATTCCTTTGGCTCAACTTCACAAAAAATCAGATGGATTCTTTTAGTTTGGCTACTGCCATCTTGAACCACCAAGAAAATATCACTACGCCCTCGGTCTCCGCTCGTGTAGTCTGAAAGCGAAGTGACTGGAGGCCTCAATGTTTCAAGATGACTATTGTAGATAATAGAACAATTATTTGCGACAAAAGTGATNTGGCTGTTGTTGGGTCAATGCACACTGAGCAGCCATGCATTGTATGTGTATAATATGCACTGACAGGACTGCGCCTTATAGGGAGGTGCGCCTTATGTATGGATTTCATCAGAGATTTTGGGTGAAATTGGGGGTGCGCCTTATAGTCAGGTGCGCCCTATAGTCAGGAAAATACGGTAGTTGTCCAAGTTAAAAATCATGAAGTGTGGACCTCTAATCAAGGTTCTTCATTCACTTTGCATGATATCTCACTCTCAGTCTTGAATTGTTTGCAGTACTTGTACCGAACTGGGTTTGCCAGTTGCTCTTCATGATAAACATATACCACTAGGCTGAATCTGGAATAAGCCTACATGCAGTCAGGACTGATGTAAATCTGAGTCCTGCTGGTTGCACCCTGAGGAAATCAGTGGTTCTTAACCCAGAAACCCCCTGTGGCAATACAGAGTGTGGTGACGAAGGGAGTGATGGCTAAGAACCACTTAGGCCGATTTTACATCGAGGCACACGTGACAAGAACACGCATGGGGATGAATCCTTTGTGAAGCCATTGCTCGCCTGCGTGTTCGTGTCACGTGTCATCCAATGTAAAATCTGCCTTAAAAAGTGATTACCCGCTCAGGATATCTTGGTTAGGGATGGGGAGTGTCAAACCCCTAGTCTTTGGATCATCGTCACATCCCTCCATGCATCTTAAACCATCTGTGGTTAGCATTATCCTCACTACCTAAATCAAGGCTTACTGCTTTCCTGGCCCTGATCACTCACTGGTTTCTGTCTTGCAGAAACACAATTATGTGAAATCGTACGATGACGACTTTCTGACGAAAGCCAACGACAGTCCACGTCAGTTGGATAAAGGGAATCTCCCGAATTCCTACATACGGAGCACCGTTAACAGTACTCATGGGAACCAGTACGAGTATTATGTTCCTCAGGAACCTCTCTCAAAGGTATGCGGAGTGTCATTTTGATTATTGTAGAATAACTTGAGAGAGGTATTCTGGTCTTGTGTTGATTACTGTAGAATACCTTGAGAGAGGTATTCTGGTGTTGTGTTGATTACTGTAGAATACCTTGAGAGAGGTATTCTGGTTTTGTGTTGATTACTGTAGAATACTTGTTGCATTCTGTAATGTATTCTGGAGTCATGCTGATTACTGAAGAGTCCCTTGAGAGGTGTGCTGGTCTAATGTTGATTACTGTAGAATACCTTGAGAGAGGTATTCTGGCAAAGTGTTGATTACTTTACTTTGATTACTGTAGAATACCGAGAGAAAGGTACTATTTTGTGTCTTCTTTTTTTCAGAATCATCAGATAGACATACCGTACGCAACCCACTAACAGAGTACACGTTTCTGGAATGAAAAAATTGTCTGAACCATCAACAAAATGTTTGATTTTACTCATCATTTTCTTGCCAAGGTGTTTAAAATGAAATCGAGTGACATGTTGATGTCACACACTTTGTACAAAGTTATTCATATTTTCAAAAGATATGCAAGCCATGGTTATCGCTCTGTGGCTTGCTAGGCTATTCGTTTCGTTCCTTTTGCCCCATGTCATAGGCCTATACTTTTCTTGCGACTCCAGCTGCTCCAACCAACCCAAGAAAATACCAGTCATTTGGTTCAGCATATCATTTGTCAACTTAAGTGTCTGGATTTGTCAACTTAAGTGTCATTTGTCAACTTAAGTGTCTATGTCTGGATTCAAGCTTATAGGCCTCTTATGCTGTTTGAAGAACCTGAGGCCTTTTGATACTAGTATCACTCACAAAACTAAGGATATTGCTGATTGGTGGACAGGGTCATGGTTGTGTTTGATGAGCCAATCAGATGTCCTGTCTGAAACTTTTGGCTGAATAACTTGATCCACTTTGTTAGTTGTTTTGTATCAATACTTGGTAGAAGGGAATTCTAAGTGCTTCCGAATGACATCAATAGGTGGCGGTGCCATTTGATTGAACTTGTTTAAACTCCACATTTGAATTTCATTTGGCAGTGCAACCTCTTTGATATCAGTGTATATATTATAGATAGGTATATTAGGAAAACAAATGTTTGAACATATTGTATGTTATCTTTTGGCACAAGGAATTTTGGAAAAGTGTTATTTCAGTGATATAAGGAAAATCAAAATAGGCCTATTTCGGAGTTATAGATGTACTTGAATAGGCCAACACCATGAAGAGAAGTAAGGTGGAACTTGGTTAAAAGTTGAATATAGTTTATCTCTTTAAAAATATGGTCCTTTTTAAAAATCATATCCGTCCCTTTTTTCTAGTTAATGTATATTTTATGAATACCGTACTTGAATTCTCTGTATAGTTGTATATTTTATATCTGTTGAAGTGTCTGTCTTTTATAGCTAACTTTTGTAGATTTTACTATTCATTTTGCAGAAATGTTCGATTGTGTATCATTGTTTCATGGAAATGGGTCATAAAATTATGTTTTGATGAATAAATTATTTAAGAACAACACTCTCCCTTTTACAGTGAATCTATCAGGGATGGGAATGGGGGTGGGGGTGTTATTGAAAGTCCAAATGAAAAGAAATGAGTATAATGCATAACCACTTTATTCAAATAGGACTGGAAGTTTAAATGTCAGATGTTAAGATAAAGATAGTATGATGAGTACATTCACCTGATTAACAATATTATGCATGAAGGTGAAATTGCAAATTGAAGTGGCAGATTACGCATTAAAAATCTCATGACAAATGTTCCAGAAAACCCAACCTCCAATAGTCTGTGACCAAAGGCCCATAGATTCCGACAAAGACGAAGTCAGTTTGGAAAGAAGGCAGTCGCTAGGCCTACTTGTTCAATCTGCGCTATTCGTTCCGCCGCAGCTAGGATTGCGTTCCGCGTTTTACCTTGACCCGTAGGCGTCGGCTGAAGAATCGGCTGAAATGCTCTACGGCACCAAGTGATGAAGGGGCCTCAGACCTACATTTATCCGATTTTATGGTAACCTACAGCCTCATACAGATTATTATAAGTGTCCTTAAGGTTAACGAAAGGATGAAGCTGAGAACTTGGCGGCGTATATAGGCCTACAGATCGAGTTGCAACAAAGTATTCAGGTAAGTCGCCGGCATCGGCAGCGACGCGTGCGTGCACAAGGGACAGTGCCGAGTTATGATTAGGCCTACATTGGTCGATATTTCTGCTGCTAAGTAACTTATAATATCGGCAAAACATTCCATTTCACGGTGACTTGTAGGCCTTTGCCTTCTCCAATCATGTAACTACCCATCTTTGAGATTTGTAGGCCCGTGCACAACCCGTTTCGGTTTTGAGGCACGCCCATGCTCGCGCCACCGCGAATTTTCAGTTCCATATTCAGCCGGTAGATGGCAATCGGCAGTAGTTGCGTACAACCCGGGCGTACAACATTATCTGGTTGTGTTGCTGGAGCCTGTAAAGCATGGACACACCTGCGATTTTTCGTGCGATTTTTCGGAGACTGCCCTTCCGACTGCTTGAGTGACTCACTGGAGATTTGCAGGATTTGTCGCGTTGTCTGCGGCAGATCGTTGCACCAAGCGACCAGTCACTGCATGGTCGCCCGATTAATCGAATCCCGTCTCATGATCTGATCGCTTGAGTGGTCGTCACATTGTTTGCGGATGATTGTTGCACTGGGCGATCTGAATGACCGATTTCAATGGCCAAAGGAGACCAAAGAATTTCGATCGCATCAAGAGACCAAAAATTCGACGTGTTTAATTTTCGGTCGCAAAGGCCGACTGACTTTGCGACTAGATACAAAAACGGTGAAACTTTCGTCCGCAAACAATATTCCGATGCGACGCCACAATAGTCGGCGACCTCGGTCGCTTCCGGAGGTCGTCAGTTGTTTGCGGATGGTTCACTGAAATGGTCGCAAGTGTGGTCGTCGAGCGACCTCGCACCCGATGGTTGCCTGCGACGTTGTGGTCGCCAGTCTCATCGGTGGTCGCATGATTTTGGTCGCAGATCATGGAAATCGCGTACTAGGTCTGGATGGCCTGTGGGAACGTCCCCCGACGAAAAACGGAAAACTGCCTGCATCTAGTTCGTAGGCCTGGCAACCTAGGGTCTTCTGACTGTCCATGTGAGTACCTCAACACACAGCGGACCAGTGAACTTTTGTTAAAAATTCTTATGAAAAACGGAGAAAATGTAAGGCCGTCCCCAAAAAACTAATAAACGGGAAACAATCACTTTTTATGGCACAAAACGCAGCCAGGAATGGCAAATCCCAAAAGAACAAGCAATTTTTGTATAAATTTGCATAAATTTACATAAATTTACATGCGGAAGACTAAAGTTGTATGAAAATTGACTTGCCATATACAAAAGGCTTAACCCGTGCATATATTATGCATGACCATGTGACTCGTGCCTCCGACCCGTCATTTTGGAATACTAGTAATGTCAAGTTGGAGGCCTACCATTCCGTACCCAGAGTGATTTAATATTTAAACCTCGGAGCCAGGAAGCGCAGCACTCTGATGGGGTCCAGAATGGTCGGATATACGTCTGTCGACTGCAGTGTCATGGTCAATTCGATGTGTTTACAAGTCTGCTGTCCGCAATGAGTAAGTATTCATTGCGATACCGAAGACAGCGCGACATATCACAAAAGAGGTTTCAGTTCAATTGTCTCGCCAAGGGATAAAATCCACGAAGCAGCCAATGAATTGCTAAATTAAAGTCAAACCGGGCCGCTCTAGGCAATAAATCACAGTTGCAGAATCGTTGACGACGTTCCAAGCCGTAACTGCATTGCTGGTATATCAGCAGACGATTTTTTCCTTGATATTCAAACGACGACCACAACGAATCAAGATGGCGCCCCCTGGTGGACATCACAAAAAAGCCCACCAGGAGGCGACGGACTTGGCGTCATTCTCCTTATGACAAATCACGTTTTGTTTCGCTTCACTTGTGTTTGAATAAAATTTGATATAAAGTAGGCCCTATAGATGTAGTGCATATATGTGTTTAATACTTTTGGTAGTTTCCGTTCGTAGCGTTCACAGACGCCGTTGAATCATTATGCGCCGGTTGATGCGTGATCGTCCTCCTCTGAATCTCCTGCTCCATCTCAATCCTCTTCAAGCTCTTATCCCACTGGACAGTTGCGATCCTTGGCCCCCAAATTTTGCATCCGACTATGAAATACAGTATCAGAATTAAAAGAGAACCGAAAACTATAGAAAAAGAAGGCCATAACATACAATGCATAATATCGTTTTTGTTGTGGTATTTGACACCTATGAGTACGGAAGTATTGGAGGGGTTGTAGTAACATCGTAACGTTACGTTCTTTCGAGCCCATTTTTTTTTGAATCGGTTCACATTGTGGTCATTTTCCCACTTGAACCTTCCACACGAGGAAAAAGAGCACTGAAAAAGAGAAGGAAAAACCCGTCAATCCGTGTTTTACACACACCCATTTGTCTCGCGGGGCTAGCAAACGGCCTAACCCACTTTTTACGACTTTCACTGGGAAATTGTTGAATTGGCTGAGTACGGAAGCCGAGAAGGAGAATACCACTATTATATCTTACGGAAGTTTGTGAAATTAAATTGATATTTTGGCCTACCACAATTAACGTGACTAATAACGAGCGACATCTTTGGGAAAACCTCAAACTAGCTCCTTACATTTTAAGCACAACTTTCATTTTTGGTACAGGTGGCCATAACATTATATAAACTTACTTACCTTCGGTGTTTTTGATTTTAAACTGTACTCGTTTTCCAAAAGGAGTGTTGTGTGAACCTCTCCCTTATCATCTGTGAAGTTCATATAAATGTGAAGACACGGAAATGGGGCAATTTTTGACTTTTCATACTGGGCACTGCAGTTAAACGACGGAGCATAATACGTGTTATTCACGGTACAGTTGGCTGGTTTGTAGTCTAAGACCCACATATAGGGCACAAGTATATTTACAATCAGAATAATGAGCATGATTATTCCTAGACAGATTATAGTTGATGCAAAAAGGTATATGACTCTCGCTACGACCTGCGTCCCGAAACGTTTCTTCATTTGTTTAGCGAGCGCCATCTTGCATAGATTTTGATTCCTGAATCAGACAAAAGATGTCGTATCTCTCCTCAAATATTACGTCACAGCTGACAGTCTCATTTATTACGTCACTTGAACACAATTTCCTCTTTTCAGAACGAATATTCCTTTTGCACATTAGAAAGCCAATTTGCATAGTCTAAATACATGTACCCGTAGCTTCCTATAGGTGGGGTCCTAACAGAATATCCCATGACAGTATTGGGACGCCCCCACACGAGAAACTAGAGAAATTTTATTCCGCTAGGCGGTGTCTAAACGACGTCATCATTGGCGTTTTTTAGAGGACGTCATCAGATTTCATCAGGCATGTTGTCTCCGCTATCCTCGCCTCCAGCATCATTCGCATCGGCCTTGAATTTTAGTTCGTTGATTGGTCAGTTGGTGTCGCTCTTACTTTCTCGGAATTCCATTCTGCAATGAGAATAAGCACCTTTAAAGAACTTCCGCCGAAGCGTGGTGTCGGCCCGAATGGAATAATTGTTCAGTAGAGCGCAAGAGAGGGGGAAAAGATTCGTTGGAAGAGGCCCCAAGCGGGAATTGAATCCACGACGAGAGCAGGGCCGACCGCACAGAAAGTCCGATAGTGCTACCGGCGCCTATCGGCAGTAGTTTACGCATTTTCCCATAACTAAACCGCCGATAGGCACCGAAAGCACTATCGGACTTTCTGTGCGATCGACCCTGATGTTTTGCACTGCGCCTTTCTGGCATCGTGACTAATCTCTGACGTCAGAGTCCCTGTTTGACACACTGTTAGAAATTATTAAATTTACACTACAGTAGTAATTCTGCAGTAATTTTACAGAAATTCCCTGCAGCAGAGTCCCCAGCACTTTCTGTAAATTTACATAATTTTTTTATGGTATGATACACGATATGACGTGCTAATAACGATTAATATGGAAAGCTATTAAAGGTTCAGTCCTGCTAGCAAATTGTCGGGATTTTCAGATATGAAGGTATTTGAAATGGGAGACTTTACTGCCGTTAGAGGCCACCGCCTGTTAACGGTCCTAGGACATCATGGAATTTGACGTCACAGAGAAGAAATGCACGACATGACGTCATTGATAATGAGGTGGACGCCATGACTTACGTCTGTGACGTCAAATTTTGTGCGTTCTAGGACCGCTAACGGGCGGCCCTCTAACGGCAGTAAAGCATATGAGAAAACGACACCAGATAGAGTTGAATTGTCCTATCAGGTCATGAGATGGAAGAAAATTTGGAAATTCGAATTCGGTAGAGTCGTAGAAATTCAAACGGCACTGTGCCTTTAATGGTGCTGGTTTGTGCCTAGTTGCAGTTAATGGGAAAACACTCGTCGTTAGCTCGTCAGCAGGATTATGCACGAAGTTGGAGAGGACGTGGCTTGGTGTAATTTGAAATCATTCACAAACGCATTAAGGGAATTTCCCTCACGGTCTGTTTTGTACGAATCGAGCGTACGCACGTTGCTCGCCACAATGCAGGTGTAACGTTTTTCAGTGTGGCCATTTTTCTGTGTGACGTCACGTCGGAAAGCGGCAAATATAAACAACAAACTTATTGGTGGACATGATTTGATCTTGACCAATTAGAATTGAGTCACTCGGCAATCTGGCCTTGGCCTCACAGGTCAATTCACCTATTGGTCGACGCGTGGCCGCATTGCAAGTCCCTTTTCATCGCGGCGCAGTACCAGTATTTCTTGACCACTTGTCCATATTTCTCATAACTCCGAGCCTTATTTACCGCGCTACCTGTCTTCGATGTCAAAATGAGTTTGAATGTTGATATTAAGTAGCAAGAAGGAGACAGAAACATATAGCGTCGTTTCGAGAGGATGGCTCTCATAAGACGAACAGATACTAGTAAATTAATTGCTTGGTTCCCCATGCATCGCGACGACCGCGGCTTTGGATTGCGGGACCTATTGAATTGCTCAGGCGTCTGGCAGGCCGGCGAAAGAGATGGCTTGTCAGAGTGTTGCGATGAAAAAACGGCGGTCGGTCACCGCTACAGCACTAATTTGTCACCACAGCACGGACGGGCTAGGTCTGGAACAACTGCAGCTGTGGCGCCGATACGATCAAAGCTTTTTTGATTAAAATGATTGACGACAGGTAACAGGCCATCGGGTCAGTAATAGTCTACTGTTCCAGTGCTTTTATTTAATAGGCTTTAGACACAATAAACTAGCAAACACATGCAGTTTTCCGATCAAGAATTGATTTTCTACATCACAGCTTTGTGGATTTGTTATGATATGCATCATTTCTTGTAATCTAATGTATATTTCATGAAATGTACTGATCTGGTTGTGGAGTGTTCGTCAACTCTGCCAAAGTGGTTGTGCACTGGTGGGATAGGGTGAGACTGAGAGGGCAGTGAATTCGAAATCATCAAAAGCTAAAAGTCAAATTAGATTCCTGTTATGTAGGAGGAAACAGACACCCGTGGGGAAACTGAGAAATGAGTATGCAAAATAGTCCCGAAATTTTGAACAGAAAAACATATTTTTGACGATGTTTTGCTCATTGGAATGACGTGAGCCAAGCAAAACTCGCTGGTTGGTCAACTCGTTTCAGTCGGTTATTCTCAACCAATCAACGTGCACTGACGTCAAAGGCTCACATTGGCCAATAAAATGTAAGAGGTTTGTAAAACAGCGACTTATCACTCTGTTTCCCTTTATTGTATTTTCCGGAACCAAATAATAATAGTGTGGTAGATAAAAATCCATTTCTACCTGTTGTATGATGACATTTTGGTGCACGTGACAGAGCAAGTAATATTCGCCAGCGACAGACTGTTTCGACCCCTGAACACTTTTCAATAACCAACACCTGTTCTCAAAGTAATGATGATTGGTGACCCACTTTAGGTCCATAATATCACAACGGGTTGGACCTCTCTTCATGCATGTCTATAATACTTATACAAACATTCATATTTGTTGCTGAGTTCATTTTATGGCGAGATTCCAGCATGGAAAATTATTAATAATGTTGAATTTTATGAGGCTGTATGCATACATATCTGAACGAGGATGCAAATTGTTTTGTAACGCGAGGCGCCATGTTCTTGCACCACATCACGTATGAGGACTAAAATTCGGATTTGAATTATCCGAGAAAAAAGCACTTAATTGATTTAAAACCAGCTTTATCTAATATTTATATTCTGATAATGACCACTTTCGTGGGTTATTTACGTGAATTAGTGGCAACGGTAATGTCACGTGTCACTCGGAGCGTGTGACGTCATTATGACGTCACGAGGTAACACGCTGTGATTTGTCGAATGCGTGAATTATGTAACAACGACTGGTAAAGGAACAGGCTGAATCGCTGGTGTACAGCACAGATAGATTTCGGAGTGACCAGCAGATTACAGCCACTTGTTGCCAGTAGGATTACCACGAAAGAAACACCACGTCCAGTGGTGACCAAAAATGTTCCACGAGCAGCTTCCTTTAAGCAACACAATTGTTACATTATTATTACTGCCTTTCTTCACAGAAATCAATGATGTTTAGCAAGAACCAGTAATGGGTCGTTTGGATCACTGCTACGACATTGACTGTGGCGGCAACAGATTTTAACCATCTATGAGAAAGGACGGGGAAGGCTCTGGACGAGAAGGCGTCAGAATTGTTCTGATGATCGACAGGTAAGAGCGAGTTTGCCTTTTAATGGTAAGAGGCAGCATCAGTGATCGGTGGGAGGATGGCTTCTTGAAGTAATAGCTATACTCTACACTAGAGTATACTTGGTACTACTGGATAGAGCTGTAAACTCCAGTTGACAGTACTCCCTCTTCTCACACCTGTGATCAGTGGGAGGATGTTTTCTTGAAATAACAGCCATAATCTAGGCTACAGTGTACTTGGTAGTACAAGACAGAGGTATTACTTTAATGGGCCGTCCTCCCACTGATCACAAGTGCAAATATTTATTTTACCATTGGAGGGAAGAAGTGACAACCCGCAATGCTGATGAAGAAGGAATAGGTACCATTCAGTGTTTCTGCCAGGAATTTTT
>NMRB01002418.1:91614-104531 GCA_002633025.1 Notospermus geniculatus
TAGATTCATACTTTGTGTTTTGCGCTTTGCGCGTGTCCGTTTCCTATGTGAATGCGTGGTAGAAAAAGTAATTTTATTGTTGATACCACACATAAACATAGGGAACGGACAAGCGCAAAGCGCAAAACGGAGAAGCATGAATTGGCCTTTAGGCCCTCTTCTGTCGTTCCGTATGTCTTTGTTGCTCCCTCGTCTTACCAGCTCGGTCTCATCACCTCGGAATGTCTCTCTTGCAAACCGCAAGTTGTGGGCAACAACGAAGAGATGTTGCACCAGCTATGAAATTGAGGGCCGACTTGTGTCCTTTCCCCGATCAATGTTGAGAAAGGGTTCAGCCAAGTCAGTCGTCCGGCCCTCTTTTCCGGATTGGTGTAGTAAATACAATGTATCATGCAATTCACAACAACTAACAAGAAACAACAAGCACAGCGTACAACATAAATATATTTAAAACAAAAGTAAACTCAATAGACCCATTCTTGCCGATAAATTACATTTTTACTCGCCTCTTGTAAATAAAATAGATATGTAGTCTGCGGGACTAAAATTGATTAACTTTGTAAACATGGTAAATTTGTTTCCTTGTCGCGTTAAGTATTAGCGGCGGTGAATGAACGTCAACAAAATACTTTTGTCGTGTTTAATACTTAAATAACCGCCAGGTGGCATTGTGACTGTAATCATGGCGGCATCTCGATGCCGCCATTTTTACAGTCTGTTTTCCCACCGGCGTTTTTTTCCGGTTGACTTCTCAAGCTCGTCTGCAGGGTCTCTTGTTTGAGCATACATGCACGTAATAGACCCAGGAGACGAGGAAAGTTTGGGACTTAGGACTGTAGAGTATCATCGGTGCTGTTTTCCGTTCAAAATGAATGGCAGACGATATCCATCACGTGATAGCAATCACGTGATATAACTTGAGATTTCCACTTAGGGCGTTTCGCCTTTTGTATAATACTTCCCGCCATAGTAGAAAATTTTAATGAGTCCAAACCGGTCTCCACGAAGAAATATTGGGTCATATGAATAAAGACTAGTGAAATGCTTTTACTTGGATTTTGCAGTACAAATGCACTACAAATCTGAAGTAAAAGCATTTGCTAGCCTTTATTCATATCACCAATTGTGATACTGAATGTTCAGAACAAGAACAAAAACGTTTTCATTGTCCTTTAAAAATATTCCATTTGGAAAGCAGTCTCTACACCAAATTCTTGGTCACATGTTTTCGAGGTGTTGGTGTCTCCATCTATCGGCGACGCAACCATCTGATGTACGAGGGAATGTATTCCTCCGCGTCAAAGTCTTCAAGCGACATCATATTATCGCCATAGGGTGCGTCTACTCTGCGGAAAAAGAGGTTAGAAAAACTTATTTTTCGCGAGAATTAAGAGGTGAATGCCACCGCAGTATCCATGGTGATTTTCGTTGTTTTTTGTGGACCTTTTCTGATGTTGCCGGGCCCCGTCCTTCAGCGTTGTAAGTAACTCTATGTTTTTACCCTATTTGTCACTTTAAGTGAGCACGATGCCATGTTAATTAGTCATTTGTTAAGCATGACGACAGCTTCTGTGCTTTTAAAAGAACCACTCATGCACCTCTTTAAATTTCTCTCATCGCACGTTATTCTTTCATCGTCATTGTCACGCCAAGGCGTATCTGACATCCTGACAAAGATCATGGTACTGTGACAAAAAAAAACACCTGAACCGAACACGACATGACATTAGCCCGGTAATTGGAAGTTGGTGTCGTGCTGCAGGGAGTTTTTGGCACAAAGTGAGGGCGGTCTTAAAGTCTTCGCTATAAATTCTGACTGAGACGCACGAAACGTGTCTCTGAAGAAAGTTACTTTAGTGTGAAAGTTGTGTCTAAAATGTGATGCCTATGATGTGAAGAGTTAGTACCGGTACACGTTCTTGTTCAAAGATGTCGCCTCTGTGGTAACGGCATTCTTGTTAACTCACCAAATAATGACTCCTCAGCATTGCTTCGTCTGAAGGCGGCTCTCTTGTGTACGCTACGGCCAAATCTGTAAAGAAAAATAAGGAACAACCTTGTTAAGTTTTCCTTAACGGTAAATATAGCTTATACCTCAATAATAGGTAATGGATTGTTTACAGTGTATGATTAAAGGCCAATTCTGATGGTCCTGAAATAGCTGTGTCGAGTAAAACTTCCGGAAGACCCGTTCTTCACTGGTGGAGGTAAAAAGCGCCACGCCTATAATAAAGGTTTATAACGCGTCAGTGGTAATACCCGATGTAACATAATCATTTTGATGACCAAGACACTTAGATCAAAGTGATTTCCATCTCGAAGTGGTCTAACGTTATCACCGCCGTGTTGGGGTGTTGATTTTCCATTTCTCTTAGTTGTTTCCAAGTTGCTCAGTTTGATGGAAGTGTTGAGGCAATTACAGCGTTTGATGTCAAACATTCTGAATGAATGCCGCCTCCTCGCGCCGTTCGGGGTAGCATTTCAATGACAGACCTGGACAATCTTGGCAAATGCAGAAAAAACTGTCCTTGGGAAAAGCTAAAGTATGTGCCAGACTTCTCTGTTCTAAACCCGAAAAAAAGTGTTGTCGTTTTAAAGGAGCAAGGTATCTCTAATGCGTTATTTGACTGCCGACGTAGTGGGAGCCACCTAGCAGCAGTAAGACGAACTATACAAAAATGCATTAAAAAATGTACGTAGTTAAATCGGGTCAATTCGCCGACAACGTAGTTAGTCCCTGGGTTGGAGAGTGGCGCGGTGGCGCCGGCTGTCGAGAAAAGTGGCCATACGGTGGTCCAGTGCTGCAGGATGCCTCAATATGCACTTCCATGTATGGTCCGGCTCCGAGTTTCAGAACTCCCCGACATGACCAATTCATGAGCCAGGACACAGTAGCGGTGAGGGAAAAGGCCGCAGCGCATGCGCCAAGGGATGACTCCCAGAACGTATCCCGGATATTTTCTCCGTGAGTGAAGGCTCCGGACATACTCGTCAGATAGTCAATTCAGGCAATTTCGTCGCGATTTTAATGGTCTTTACGCGGCAGGTGCTGGTTCTAATCAAACTCTTCACAGTAAGATCAGTGAGTGATAACTGTCAGTTGGTCATATCCTTAAATGAAGCTAGCCACGCCTGAGGCGAGACACCGGCTTGCCAAACACCTGGCGTATTTGACAAGGGATTGATTGAATCGCTAAAGGCGCTCCTTACCTCCACGTGAGAGTTATCTCGCGCGAGTTGGCTCTCAATGGGCAATTCACCATTGATGGGTTCCGTAGGCTCCGATTACACAGAGCTACACGAAGGCTTCACAAAGTATTCGCGACCGAAAAGCCATTGTTAGTTTTCGCAAAGCCCCCGAAACGCCGACGCGAACGCCAAACCCAGGTAATGTTCGATGCCACGAAGAGAGCACGGAACAAAAGGATAGACGTTCGCGTTGGCGTTTCGGGGGCTTTGCGAAAACTCTAACCGGCGTGTCCGAAAAACGGCGTGTAGCTGTACAACGACTGCCCATAATTTTCACTGGTTGAGATGCCCATAGAGAGCCAGCTCGCGCGACGAGCAGCGTCCCTCTAAGCGGAGAAAGAATTCAAGATGCACCTGTGATTGCTAACCTGATAATTTTTTGAATTATTTTGGCGAAAACCGGATGATGATTGTGCTACAAAGCAAAAAAAACAACGTCCTTGTATCCGGCGTTCTTAAACTGAACTGTCAACCCCATCCGTATTTTTGATGAATTGCACAATCATATAAAGTATTTCTGTTCTTTATCTCACCTAAGGCATAGTTTTGCTGGTTCTTTGATCATTTAATTTATAAAACAAGGTTTATGTAACTACCTACATATGAATATGACGGTAGAATATTCTACCGCTGAAGGCGGCTTGGTTGGAGCAGAAACGTCGAGTTGAAGAGCATTCATGGTGAAAGATTTCGAAACAGTAACTGCCGAATTTACGACGGGGCTTCGACAAAACAGGTGTTCAGCGACTGAATAGATATATTCCGCGGGAGTATGCACTCCTATAACCTCCACAGCAGAGCCAATAGAATATCAGTTTTGACGACCGGAGGTAGTCAAGCTGGACATACGCAGGAGGTTGGATGCATTCCTTGCGTTGAATATGTTCCAATCCCGCACAAACTGATTTCACGTCTTCTGATTGGGTAACCAATGGAAGAGGTGTCGCCAATCGCGTGACTTCGTAGATCATCTGAATAACGTCCACTCACATGCTGTGAGCGACGGACTTTCTTCAGAATGTTATCAAAGACGTCAGAAGAATGTGTTGTCATTATAAATGCCCTGTAGGATTATCAAAATCGCAGCAGGTGGCGTTTCTGGTGAGACGGACAAAAGTTGATGGACGGGACACTGGTTCTGAAGGTTCTGTAATTCACCTACGGAGAAAAACTCGTGTTCTTGAGAGAGAAAGCGTGCATTATATATCACCGGCTCGAGTGATTTGTGGACTTTCCTGCGAATGGTAACGTAAGAAATCCGAAAGAAGTGTCGAGAAAATCGCGCTCATGCCTCAAAATCGGTCGAGACCGAGGGTTTACCCCGCAAAAATGATCGTAGGTAAGTCAAGAATCAGACACACAAAACCGGTTAACATGCTTCGCGAGATAATCCGAGAAAAGCGACTACATTAAGCCAGCCCTGACATTCGATGATACCGTCGGAAGCTCTCATCCCGACGATGCCTGACGCGATCATCTCCCATAGCAGGGTTTTGGTCTCGCTCTTCTTCATACGCTCGCACACAAAGTGAGTGGAGCGAGGAGAAACCCTGCTGTGGGAGGGTGAACGCGATCGCTCGCACTTCCTCCTCAGCGGTGGGTGCGACGCGACGGTGTGTAAAACTATAGTATACGTACTACACCAACAGAACGAGGACATCAGTTAGTTCCATATTCTGCCGCCTGAGGCACTCATTCGACCAAAGCTTTATACCAATGGCGTTTGATGTCATTTTGTGCTTAAATCCCCATTTAACTTTGAAAAGAAATCCCCCTCCACCCAAAACAACCTACAGTTAATCAATCCCTTGATTTTGAGCATCCTAAATGTCATAATAAGCATAGGAATCAAATATAAGTAGGCTAAATCTTCAATTAAATATATCGTATTTCACTTAATCTTAATCATGATGACATTTGCCATCGAGCCCTTTGCCCACAGGGTAGGGCTTTAATGGCAGCATTCTGGGAGAGGGAGCGGGGTTCGAAGAAATCCTGTTTTCTTTTCCCTGTATAGTGTGTTTCGAATAATATCCCTGAACAATAGACTTGTAGTGATTTATGGTTCCCACCACCATCACCTCGAAGCGCGAACGCGGAGAAACCTTTGTTCATAAGCAGACTGGCGAGGAAAGACGAAGAAAGCTTGCGTACCGTCTTCGTGGTAAACGGGTGTGATAGAATAGGGAGTTTCACAAAACCCCCGAAATGTCAGCGCGAGCGCCAAACCCAGGATTCGATGCGACGAAGAGACCACCGAACAAAAGGATAGATGTTCGCGTTGGCGTTTCGGAGGTTTTGCGAAAATTATATGCTCTATAATCTAATGCCTCCGTCTTCCTGATGTCCCCCTGCATTATTTGTCAAAGGATTAAGGGCCGAGGACTCATTAGCCCTTTTTACACGGTGCCGGTGCGTTCCGGATCGAGACTATAGATCGAGGAGGGTTCGGTTATTTTTCCCCGTGTAAAAGCGAAACAACTGACCTCCACCTTCCTCGGGCCAGTTCAGTTCGCAGCGTGAGTCTCGGGAAGGTGGAGGTAGGTGGAGGTAGGTTCAGGCTGGTTATTCTCTCGTGTAAAAGCGAACCGACCTCCACCGGCCTCGTGCGGGATTGAGCACGCTACATATATGCATGGCATCACTGGCGTGTTGCTGTAAGTTACCTGTGAAGAAATCACGCACGAGATTTCTCAAGCACTGCTCAGGTTGTTAGAAGCATAGTTTATCGATTTTAAGTGATTATTTTTGGGATATTTCTTACTTGCGATAACTGTAAATGTTGATACACGCCATCTGGTGGCACGCATTTGAACGAACCGANACGGTACATGTGTATAAACCGGCCTTTAGTCACCTTATTAAATATTAGACAATCGGTTTACGAGCACCAGCTTGCAAAGAGCTTTATCAATTTAGCCATATAGCTTCTTAAGGGGCACTAACCGCCTGTCTGTGCTGAATATGGTTGGAAGCTTTTGAAGCCGACATCAACGTTGTTAATTTCAGGCGTTAGCTGGAAGAATTCCCTTGTGGGGACTTTGATGAGGGGGCTTTTCTTTGAGCCCATTCTGTCGAGAGCTGTACGCTACCCTAGTCACAAAAATGACCAAGTTTCATTGAAGTATTGTTCAATGAAGTGTCTTATTACACAACGCCTAATAAAATAACGGATGGTTTGATATTATGTACAATGAATTTCCTTTGATGTGAATTTTGGGAGAAAAAGAAGGGAGATATGCCATGAGATTTCGTGGTATCTGCTTTCAGTACGTGCCTTGATTCATAGAAATGCGATGTAGAAAATTCCCCCTTTTCACGTTCTACATATTGTATCCATAATCTTATGAAGTTTGGCGTAAATGATTGTCAGTTTGAGCTCAATTCCTTTTGAGCAAAATAGCACGTTTTGTCACATCCTCCCAATGCAGGGATTCTACCTCGCCCCTCTCCATCCACTCACACAAATAGGAACATCCAGTGAATCTGTGCGGCTGTTCCATACTCCAGTTGCACTCCCTGTAACGACATGATCCTACTTATGGAGAATTACAGTTTATTGGTTTTACCCCATTTTATCTTAAGGTTTTTTATTTCACAAATCACTTAGGTCTTTTCAAAAGTGGCTGAATTTTATCGCAGTGATTCTTCGAATATATAGATTATTTAAGTTGTTTATATGAGCCATAATTATTTAGTATTCACACCCTAAAAATGCAGCATTCATGTTCCATACTCCAGTTGCACTCCCTGTAACGACATGATCCTACTTATGGAGAATTACAGTTTATTGGTTTTACCCCATTTTATCTTAAGGTTTTTTATTTCACAAATCACTTAGGTCTTTTCAAAAGTGGCTGAATTTTATCACAGTGATTCTTCGTATATGATTCTTATTATGTTTAGTTGTTTATATGAGTCATAATTATTTAGTATTCACACCCAAAAAATGCAGCATTCTGATTGGGCAATGGTTTTCTGACCGCCTCATGTTTGGCTGGGAGGCCCAATTTCAGCGGGGCTTTGTGTGCGAGTGTATGAAGAGGAGCGAGACCAAAGCGTTTGGGAGGATGGTTTTGTCAACGCTAAGCAGCAACCATGTGGAATAGTCTGTACTTCTGTGCGAGGCAGTTATGCCTAAAAAATGCTAACTTCAGTCCGACTGAATAACTTGCCTGTGACATTGACAACTTGTGGATACAAATTGAAATCATTTACCAAACGTGTTGCTTTCCGCCTGGACGGAATTCCTGTGAATGGACAGTGTTTTTTCCGCGGTTTTGATGTGTGACTGTGTTCGGATGACGGCACCAATGCCATCAACTGTTTCCATCAACATGATCTACATGTCGCTTCAGATCCTTTCAGGCGCCGAGATGTGTTTTATATTTCTGCATGCGACAGGTACACCCGAACTCCAGGCAATGGCCGCCGGCATGGAGATGAGCATGTAATGACTATCCCGGGCGTGCCTCTGCACTTCCGGTCAAGGCAATGCCCAATTGGCCAAAAAGAAAGACCGGGATTATGTGTCAAAAGATCGTCAATTCCATATCAAGACCATCATGACGCAAAAGCAGAAATTCAATCGACTGTTTTTCCAGCAGTCGTCTGATCTTTTGACTTTCATACTTCGAGCATGCGTGATTGACCATGATTGGGGAGCCATCTCGCCCCGAAAGGTCGACTAATCTCGCCCGCGTTTTTGCAATTAACTCAATAATATACCTTTGAATTTGCGGGTCTTCGTTCTGGTCATCGACAGGTTCCGAAGTGGAAAGAAAGCGACGAAGGCCTTCGACGGGAGGTAACCATGGGAACAGTGAACACGATTGATGTACCCCCAATAGACCAGGGTCAACGTTTTGGCCAGGCAAATTAAACATAGCACGCTGAATCGCTGCAAATTTTGACCCTTGACGTTTCCCGGGTATGACGTCAGACATGTAGGCTACCGACCAATCCTCCCGAGAGTGATTTTTGAAAGTTTCTGTTGACGTACACAACCATAAGACTTGACAATCTCCCGTCTATTTTTAGCATTAGGCCATCTTCTTCATCGGATTTCCTTTTAGTTATACCTCATATAAAGATAGGTAGATGATGTTCCCGACTGGCCTTTGAATTATTTTGCGCCAAAGATCATCTCAAAAGGGAAAATAAATGGGATTTGTAATCTGAAAAATGTCGAATAGGTTACGCAAGTTGCAGCATTTGGTTCTATTGTGTTGAAGATGAATCACACTTCTTTCTTAAGTGTCTTCTGCCATATTTGATCACGCGGTGATAAAGCATTAATTCAGAAGCTCTAATAAATTTGATCAGATATTTGGGTTATTGTGTTAGTTGATAAAGAGTTGGGTGGGATAGACTTAGAGATGCGTCAGTTTGTATAGGAGAAGATGTAGTCCATATCTTTGTGTTATTTACGGTATGTCTCAAGGGTCCTTGCCGAGAGTATATCAACTAATATCCTCATCTGAATCATAATCAACAGATTACTGTTGGATTTGATTCTTTGGCAACTTTCTGCTGGCCTGGCGGCTGTCAGCAGTAACCGTCAGCTGTGTGTGGACATGCACGAGTTCGTAGGGAGGTTTAGAAATCAAACGATAAACGTAAACTTTACGACAACGTTATTTTTCATACTGTGCATTAAGCAGATTTTATATTGCATTTTCGGTAAAAATAAAGTTGTTAACGTTTACGTTTATCGTAGTGTCGAATTCTGACCGTAGAACAAATTTCTAAGTGTCGAATAAGTGTCGAATTTGTGCCGAACCCTGAAGGGGGGGGGCAGACATGTCACTGACCGGTGCGTAAAAGATATCTCGGTCGACGTGTATATTAAAAAGCAATCATAGCAATCGACATTGAACATGGAGCACTTAACACTAGGCCATGCAAACTGGTCAAATTTGGTTTGTGTAGCGGTCGACAAGAGCACCAATGATTCATTCGAATAATCCTGAATCTAAGGTAAACCGCACCTACTTCTTTTTGTCTTTATACAGTATGATGAAGCGGTTTCTAATTGCCCAATACATTCACCTGATTAATAAACCTCATATAACGTCAAGTGGTGACAGATGTTGGATTGACCTGGTCGTGGTTGGACGTCATTCAGTTGTAGGACCCGGTACATCATGACCGCGGTGAAATCGCGAAATTAAAGTAAACAATCCAAATGACTTGTACTTGGAGTTATCAGGGAGTTTGAGTGGGCTTTCATTGCCCGTGTGATTATGACTTTCCAGTCATCACCATGTTCAAGTATGGTTGGAGGGAAACCATGTTCGAAGTCGACTGGGTCTGGTACGTCATGATGCTTCATGACGTACCAGACCCAGTCGTCTTCGACTCGGAAGCTTTCGGCAATCTTCGAGCCGCCATTGAAAGCAATCTGAAGTAATCTGCGGAAGCTGCTGGGCATATTGGAAGGAGGAGGGCCCGTCTCTATTCAAGAGCCATGACTCCTCTGACGTTAAGAAAAGAAAAGAAAAAGAAAGCACGATGCTGGTACAATCGTTCTCTGACGTTCAGGGCTGGGTTGCACAAAACTCATGTTAGCGCTAACTTGGTGTTAGCGCTAACTTTATGTTAAATGACGTAAAAAGACAATGGATTTTTATGTCATCTAACATAAAGTTAACGCTAACACCAAGTTAGTGCTATCGTGAGTTTTGTGCAACCGGCCCCAGATTGGTACCAGACCCTTGCATCTTTACGAACCACCATTGCTCGTCCATCTTTAATCAATAATCGATTTAGTACACTGTTGGTTTTGATGCAACAGGTAGTTGAAAATTGAGACCCTTGCCAAGATTGGTGTGTCCCTTACCAAAATCGATGAGGCCGGCTAATATTTCAAGGTGATGCTTTTCCAACACGATCCTTGTACGTGCTGTTTATTTTTTGTGTTGTCGGCGCTAGACGTTTCGTTCTGCCGAATATACAAGTAATCTACCTTTATTCATGTTTCGACGTTCCAGTCAGTCTCTCAGTCGTGTTCAGTTTTCCCTTTAGAATACTGAATGTCATAAGGTGAGAGGTCTGGTCGTTTTTGTCAATCCTCGTCCTGTAGCTTTCTCACCTTTTACAGAATGTTATTATACAGTAAGATCTTAGTAAAACTTCTGGCATTCGCTTCTTAAGAATTTCTTCAGTGTTTTTCAAGCAAAGGTTTCAAACTTACCAAGGAACAAACGCGGAGCTAATCGGGCAGAGAATCTGAAGGTTATTGGGTATCACAAAGTTTATGTCGTGGCATTTCGTTTGCATTTTTTCATCGGCATTTAATTCATTGTAAGGGCAGCTTTGAGGTTGAATTCTCCTACAATCTTCTTTTCCAAAAGTTTAACGAGGTCACCTTGTGGGAAAACGTTCGAAATTTCTGTGAATGCGAGTTTGCAAATAGCATCCTTTGTAACCAGATAACCAGAACTGGAGAAAAAATGTACGCCATCTGATCTGGCGACCCCCCGCTTGATCTTATCAAGAGAGTTAATCGGATTTCAAAGTCACTTTGTGTGTGCATCAAATAAACATCCGGGTATTTTTGCCATTGCACCTCCGCGAATACGAAACTGCGGTTTTATGAATTGTCATTGTGAGTATGTCAACATATTTTGTACTTTTGAGTACGAATAAGATACATTATTCTAACACTAGGTGGCAGGCGCGAATAACGTCAACGCTGAATATGCAAATCACGGGAACAAACCCTGTTGGTAGTCCTCAGTGACAATCTCGTACCCAGATTTACGCTCGGCCGAGGTTGGATGTCGCTCCAGTAATCTCTGGAGACTGCTTCAAAACGGCGCATTATACATGTATGCTAATTTTTGACCGTTTCACCCCAAGTCTATTGGTGCTCCAAGTAGTGTGCTTTGTTTTTTCCTTAATAAATACAACAGATTCCTCATAAAAAGCTTTCTAAGGACATTTTTGTGTATAATATGTTATACTGCAATTATACCAATGCATCTGAGGTCTAAAATCGCATCTGCTACAAATCACACGAATTGCGTGAAGTAGTCAGTCTCCAGAGAGTGTAGTGACATCCAACCTCGGCCGAGCGTAACTAAACTCTGGGTGCGAGATTGCCTCAGTGATGACGTCATCGTACTTGACCTTTGTCCAGCAGGTGCCCTCGGCGCAGAGACAGCTTCCGACCTGTCAAACTCTGGCCAAATGATTTCTGGATGAGCCTAACGAACCGCTAAACAAGGTTCCACCACGAAAGACCATAATCTGATCTCACGGTCATCTGCCGTCAGCCACTGACTTACAGTTCTCGGACAATGAATCTATTTCCGACCGCGGATGGTGTTCCGTCAATCCGATTACGGGTGCATTCTTGTGAAATCTTATGACGGATAAAGGGGTGTTGTGATTGGATGAGCACGGGGCTTTGGTGTCCGATGTCTTGATTAAGGAAAATCGTGTGAGGATTTATTGAATTTTCTCGTGTTTTTTGACGGCGTCGTGGTCCATTCTGCGCACTATTTGTTTGCGTAGATTTAGTGACACCTCACACATCCTATACTAAAGTAGTACAGGGATTTTCGTGGGTGTGAAAAGGTTAGGGACGAGTTGGAGGAAGTATTTTTCCACGGTTGTGTGACGTCATGTTGGCAGTGCCGAGATGCCATGTGACTCAGGTCAGCCGAGAGAATGACGGCCATTTGTAGAAACAACCATAGCCATAAATAGCGACCTCCAAGCGGCAGATTTACGTATAGGCCTACTAAAAGCAGGAGCTTCGCCGACTCTCAGGCAGGAGAGCACCTATTAGTAACCCTTATTGCAAGGCAGCTTCCATAATCTGCAGTAAACATGGTAAATTGATACGGTACCAATAGGGAATCCAGTTATTGATACTGATCGGTGGCGCGGACCTTTCAAGGCGTGATGGGATTTTCGTCTCCGGAAAGTTTGGCTCCGTTATCTCATGATCTTGTCAATCGGTTGGGGACTGTCTTGTGGTGAGAGGTCTGCCACATCAAATACTGTCCACAAGCCATAGGCTTGAAGTGTGATACTTCCATGGCATGGCATCTACTCAAAGCCAATGAACGCGGTTAGTTGAGAAATGAATGCATTTCTAGGCAGTGCCAAGTAGCTGCGTTTAGCTGACACGGGGTAAGCGGTTTGCGGAACGCGCAAAGACCGATCACTCGGTGTAGCGATTTTTCCGTCCGGAATAAAAATCCGTGCACTACGTCAGAGCACCGTGATTGGGCAGGGACGGACCAAACCCGCGCCATGCATTGCCATGCTTGCAAAAACAGAAAAGATACCGCATGCAGATAAATGGAACACGCTGAATGTTTACCGCGTTCCGTATACCGCCTTCCGTTTCCGCGAACCGCATTCCGCTTACCGCGTGTCAGCTAAACGTGTTAACACCCCCAGTGGAAAACCGTGTCACGAATGACGTCACCGATTTGATTTATGGACGAACAGTAGCTGGATAGCGCTGGAGTGGGCGAGTGCGACCAGGGGGTTCCCCCACCCCCCTCAGGTCGCAACTCCTGCTTTCGAACGATTAGATGTGTTTTCCCCAATACTTCCAGCAGCAAGAGAAGCGGGTTGCCACTTGGGGTACGGTCACATCTTGACGCCAAACGATCATCCGGGTGACAAGGGGCCAGTGTGGATTGTTA
>NMRB01002419.1:7762-27542 GCA_002633025.1 Notospermus geniculatus
TAGTCCGGCAGCAGATGGATTGAACCGTGCAATGTGGTCTATAGAAGATTTTTTTATTGATTATAAGAGAGTTTAATATGTAGTTTTAGAATCCGCCTGATGCCACATTGGCATCCTTGGGCAATCTCAGTTATTTCGGTTTCCATGGCAACGGGAAGTAAAAATCGTGAAATTTGTTTAATGCCGATTATTTTGGACTCGGGTGTGCTAATGTTTCAGTTTAAAGGTGAAGCCATATTTTATATTATGCGCGCTAACTTCTTGGCATATTGCCAATAAATAAAAAGGTCAAGGTCATTGGATAAGGTCAAGGTCATTTCAGAATTTTCATTTTTTTCAAGGAAAAATACGTTTTCACCCAAATTCAGTTGCAGATTATGGAATAAATGAAGTTGACTTGGGAATGTTTTTCCCCTAAAAAATATTCACCGGTATTGGTGTTCAGAATACGCGGTCATTTGATCTAGGCTAGCCGTCGTTAGGTTTAAGGGGTTGTTTATGATGTAATTGGACATACCTCTATCTGATGACTTGTAGGATTTCTGACGATTTTCTTCTAACTTCCTCATTAATATAATAATATCGACTGCTTTTTGAAGCATTCCTGTTTTTCTTTATGCCAAGAATATCTATATTTGGTCGGGTGTAATTAAAGATTTGTTTTTATCCGATTCAAAATCTTCTGTTTCCATGGCAACAGCTTTTGCCTGCGTCGGACTCTGTTGGCAGTTTTCTTCCGGTTATATTTTTCTGCTCCGTACTTTTTAGTGAATCTGGCCTAAATATAGGGTGACTATTCAAATGAACGCCTTCTTAACTTTAGATTAGGGAACTGGTGATATCGTTACCATGGCAACGCGGTGTAGGGTCTAGGCCACATTTTTGGTCTAATGTCAATTCTGAGTTCCTTGGCACTCTTTGTTAGTTTGAAGGCCGCCGTACACGATCAAATTTTTCATCCAATTTTTTGGATAGAGCATAGTACATTTTACACTACGTAAGCACTTTCTGAATTTAATACAGTGCGGATTTAATTTTCGCTCAGAAAAGATACGCGTCAAAGTCATTGAATGAGGACGAAAGTTGAAAAATATTCGGTTTATCGTAACTGCAATAATAAATTAAGGACTAATGTACATAGTTCACACGCAGTGAGGTTAATGAACAACCCCGTTAACCCTGTTTTTTGCACAACATATACTTGCAAAAAAAATGCGATCGTCGGTTAGGCTATAGGTGAGACAGCTCCTTAACCTCAGTAAGTATTAATTACTTATCTCGCAAGTGTCAATCAGTTTCCCTTTCTGTCATCAAAGTTTGGTTAAAAGAAAGAGTCATTCCCTGTTACCATATAACTTGGGATTGAGATATTATTGGGATATTGGGATAAAGATATTAGTGAGTTTAAGAACCTCGCCCATGAACGCTAATGTGTACGTTAACGATATTTTTTGCATGCACGTGCTGCCTGAATTAGCGTTTACGGGCGAGTTTCTTAACCTCACTACATGTATTTCTGATTGTACAACCAAACGTCCGTCCTCTATATTTAGAACATTTGGTTGCTTTGATTCTACAAGCGAGTGTTTGGATTTTTGCATCCACCACTACTAAAACATGCACAGAACACTGTGCAACCAAGATTAGCACTACTGCATCCACATGCATGCGTACTGCATGGAGTGTCACTCTTGCAGCTACACTTCACGAGTTGTAAGATATAATCTGGTGCAAGAGCTACATTGTCTGGTAATAGAACGGGCGTAAGGGTTTTGCTTTTCTCATCTTTATTCCATCCATAGTTTTCTGGTTGTAGCTTCTGCTGACAATCGTCACCAATAGAACGCCACAAGTACGCCTGGTAGTGTGCTCGCTTGACATTTTCAGCAAACGCACTTTCAGTTGGTGGAAGGGTGCATAGTTTTTGAGGCAATGAGGCAGACCTCCCTGTCTTCGTTGCCCATACACTCAGCCGTACCTCGGACATTGTCGAACAATTCGCCTGTCCATAGCAAGCCATGACAAACTTGGTAGACTCTGCTATTACAAAGTCGAGAGGTGCATCATATTTTCCGAGTTGTCCAATGCTTATGCCTGTTTTTAGAACCTTTACTGCAGTTTTTTTCCCAATTCCATAGTAGCATGCCACTGTGTCGCAGCCAGTCAGTGCATGGGCGCTTAGGATACCATGAACTATGTCTCCATGTTGTTCCACAGTTTTCCCAATGTCAATGACAACTCTATCCTTGACGGGGGATTCCATTAGGACATGGTTCTGCAAGTTTTCAGCATGGTAATAGTGCAGGAGGAGTACAAAAATGTCTGTATCATCAGCAACCACTGTAATACTGTACTTCTTGTTTTCTCTTGCACACATCAGCAATTGCTCTACGATGATGATATCAGCTTCTTCATATGTTGTGTCCATGTCTTTCCTTTCTATGATGATTCCATGATGTATTTCTATTGGAACACTGTCCTCTCCTGTTAAAACAAGCTTGTGTCTCTTTGTTTTTTCATGGAAAACTGTGTCTTCTGTCATATCTCTGACAATGTGATTGATCAGTTGTTTCTTGTTTTCTGATAGGCCTACTGTGAGTATGGCCTTTTGCGATGGTAGTTTTGTATTCGGAAGCAGCTGATGAACTCTGTTGCACCCCGTCGCTCTTGTATCTCTAGTTCCGCTCTTTGGGCTGTATGGGAAGTATCTGTCAAATACAAGATAAACATCACTTGTGTCAAGTCGCCTACCTATGTCACACTTCAGGTTCGTAACATAGTCCTTCACAGTCCCTTCTGCGGGCCAAGGAACTGTCCATAGCAAAGCAGATCCATCTACTATCATGACGTCTGATGGCTGTACCTCTTCCTTTGGAATCTCAAGCTGGAGTTCTTTCTTTAGCGTTGATTTCGATGTGGAAATGCGCATTTTACCGGCATCATCAAACATCGATGTTGGCACAGGGGCAAGCTCATGGGAAAGTACATCCTTAATGTCCACATCTCGTCCACTGCCCTGGAGACCTATGAATCTTGAGTACACGAGGTTGGTGTCGAATACTTTAGTGTCTCCAACTGTCATGTGTTTCTTCATCTCCAACATTGTGACGACGCGCTTATTGATGGTATCGTGGAATCCACCCGGTAGTTTGTTGATGTATTCTTCCATGTGCTGTCTTCCGATCGCAATGGCGTTGTGGACATTAACTTTGTTGTTTGCAATGACCCCTGTAACGATATTGACGAGTCCATCAGGATGTTGAGATGGGTTCAAAGGGTCCGTATGCTTTTCCAGACTCCCTCGAATGGCTTCCCTGTCAACTCTATCGTGGTCAATCCTGCTCTTACTTTCTTCTTTGTGTCTTTCCACAGGTATGTCACTGTTATCATCTATCATTTCATCCAAGTCTGCCTCCATGCGGCTGCAAGAATGGAGACTCAGCGCCCACACTTTCAAAGTCTCTGGTTTCAATGTTATCCCGATAATACCACCTGGTGCGTGGCCATACCTCATGAATGTGGTTTCTATCATCATGTCGCTCCAGATGGCATTCCATAGGCCTTGGGTATGTCTCATGACGTGTTCACCTCGCAAAAAATGATCAAGTGCATCTGGCGGCAGCTGTTGCATTGATTTGAGATAGCATACCCCATATCGTGCGTAATGAACGTGATTAGCCGCAAAGAAGTATGGCAACATCTCTTTGAATGCTAGCAAATGTAACGGCCAGTCTGCTTCTCTCTCAGCTCTGACAAACATCATGATGATGAAGATGGGTTTAATCAGCATATCAATCCAGAGTTTGGCTGTTTTACTGCATGCTGCTCTTTCTTCAAGAATGTCCATGAGGTCAACTTTGTTACAAATGTCTGTTTCAACATTCTGTAGCACACTTCGTAGCAGCTCCTCAACAACCATTCGCAGGGCTCTAACATTCTGAGGAAATTTTTTGCCTGACAACATTTTGGCCACACCTCCAAAGACATCTGCCATTATTTCTGATAGCCCACTCTCTGCCATGAGGGTTCCAATTGAGCCAACAAAACTCATGAGTGCGTGCATCCCTCCAAGTCGCAAGATCACATCAGCAAATTGATCAGGATATGCCCATTTGACGTTCAAAGATATCCTATACAACTGCAAGTCGCACGTAAACACAGTAAACCGTTGCCCAACACTGTGGGTCAGATTCTGCGCCTCTCTCATCGCTGTCATCATTGTGTCTGGATGTGCTGGTGCCATGTCGATCAATGGCAGATACGCAACATTTGTTTTCTGTTTTGGCTTCGCACCTTCTGATCTAACCAAGGCAACATTAAATCCATTGTATTCTGGACTTCCAGGTTTCTTTGCAATGTTGCTGAAAAAATCGAAGTCGACCTCTTCCGCCCGTCGTTTGGAAACGACCTGCTGAGCAAGAACTTTCAGAGGGAGTACCGTCTCCACAGCTGTCTCAGTTGGCAGAGCTGGCTTCTTTGTTCGATTGTATCTCTGAACGATGACATCATACTCTACTGGTTTTAACATATCCTCTTTCTTGATACGCCTAATTCTTTCTGATTCTTCAGAAGTCATTTCGGACTCGGGCGCTGGTTGTGTTATTAGCATAGCAAGAGAATGGGTGGAGAGTTTCCCGTTTTGGGAAGATATCTCAGCATCGAAATTATCCGCAATCACCTGTACCATCCCAGAGTTAGCACTTGATATCTGTCCACCCGTTGGTGTTGAATTACAAGTCACCGCCTCTGCAGCAGAGCGTTTGAACCGCAATAGTTCATCGTACGTGCATGTCACTCCGAAGCTTTGCATAGTTTTCACAAGCTTTTTGGATCGGTGCATTTTAATACCCAGCGCAACCTGAAGATTGGTTGGGTGTCGTTTGATGACACTGGTGACAAGAGATCCTACCAAAAGGGATGGCAATGTTCTGTCAAGCTTGGTAGACAATTTGCTCAGCAAGTTCATTAACGTCTGGCTGACTGTTTCCATGACTTTCTGGCAATCTATTTTGGTATCATAGGTTTCTCTGTCAAGGTTTATATCCTTCACATCATCAGTAATGCGACTAGGTACTTTACTCAACATGTTATCCATTTCATCATCCTCTTCATCACGTACAAGTCGTAGGACGTCCGCGGAAGTACTTTTAAATGCAATGACATCTGCATATCCATTTGTATGTAGCGCAATCAGTTCTTCCCCAAAGTGCTCGCGAAGACTTGACATTAGGGTTCTCCGTGAAAGTTCACCACCTTCATGACAGTACATATTGTATAAGTCGACAGAACTCCAAATACGATGCGGACTTTGGGACATGGAGCTTATAAGTGCTTGTAATGCTGAATCAGACGTTTCTTTTATGCGACTTTGTGATATTGCAAGAGCAACGGATTTTGGAGACATAAAGTTTGTCTTACACCTGACATGGTACCTTGCCCCAACAGCAGGAAGATCACTGATCGCCATCTCAAGGCGCTGATTAACCTCAGATGCCCATTGGTCATCCCGGTTTGCGCATACTTCCAATATGACCTCTTTGAAAGATACGTCTTGACATACGTATGATGGTATCCATCTATCTGGATGCTTTGGATCCTTGTGGAGGTCGCACATTTCTGCACAAAACAGACAATGGTCATGAAAACTAAATGCTCTCCCTGATTTTCTTGTTTTGCACGGAATCCAAGCGTCACCACTTCCATCTTCAATTTTGCGCTTGACACGTCTAGCATGATGCCTGGATGTATAAGTTGAGACACAATTCCTATGACACCTGATACGGAGGTTTGGGTTGTCTGTAAGTTTTTCCTGTAGAATATGATGGAGACCGTCATCATATAATTTGCTGTGTTTAATGATATTCTGAATCCTAACGGAACTTGCCTCACTCAACCTGTCGTTGTTGCCTGTGCACTTGAATTTGGATTCAAAGAAACAAACAGCCCGCCTCGTTTGGTATGCGCTTGTTGTTAAGATGTTTCGAATCGGGGGACTTACGGACCTGAAACAAGATGAAACACTAAAGTTAGAAAAAGTAATGATTTTTGTTGTCATTGGCATGATTATTTGATATTCAATTAAAACTCATTACCGGTACTCGATGAGTCACATAGCCCTTTTTACACGGTGCCGGTGCGTTCCGGATCGAGACTAGATCGAGGAGGGTTCGGTTATTTTTCCCCGTGTAAGAGCGAAACAACTGACCTCCACCTTCCTCGGGCCAGTTCAGTTCGCCGCGTGAGTCTCGGGAAGGTGGAGGTAGGTTCAGGCTGGTTATTCTNTTCTACACAGCTCATCATCAGCAACCAGTGCTGTCTTTATTCCTAATCCACGATAAATATTCCCCCTCCTATAGGCTTACATGTACATGTATCAAACTGAAAAAAAAGTAGTACCATCTTTGATATACAGATCAAACGGATGTGAAGGCAATGGAACTTATCAGTGACGGTAAAAGGGTACCTTTAGAAAACCTACCATTGTGGAAAACACTTTTCACACAATACTTCACAGCTCATCATCAGCTCCTAATCCACGATAAATATTCCCTCTCCTATAGGCCTACATATACATGTATTAAACTGAAAAAAAGTAAATATACCATCTTTGATACAGGCTTACAGATCGAACGGATGTGAAGGAAACGAAAGTTATCAGTGACGGTAAAAGGGTAGGCCTACCTATAGAAAACCTACCATTGCGGAAAACACTTTTCACACAATACTTCACAGCTCATCATCAGCTCCAAATCCACGATAAATATTCCCCCTCCTATAGGCTTACATGTACATGTATCAAACTGAAAAAAAAGTAAATATACCATCTTTGATATAGGCTTACCGATCGAACGGATGTGAAGGAAACGAAAGTTATCAGTGGCGGTAAAAGCGGGTACCTTTTTAGAAAACCTGCCATTGCGGAAAACATTTTTCACACAATACTTCACAGCTCATCATCAGCAACCAGTGATGACGTTTCTTTCTAAACCATGACAAATATCAAACTGGAAAAAAAATAATTACTAGGCCTAAATGTGTCACCTTTGAATCCACTTGAATTCGAGAACACATCAAATTTAAGGCCCGTCCTTCAGTTCAAGGCAACGCCCCAAGTGCGTTAGGCCGAAGACTGATTGGAAAATTAACATCCACCAATTCTGGGCGTAGTGTTTGCTTTGTACATGTGTTTTGGCGACCTTTCCCGCAACTTTATTGTCATATTATGTTACTTACCACCTTTCATCCAATTCATGGTAAATTTTTCCTCCAAAATCGGAAATGGAAAAAGCATGAACGTCTTTCTGGCTGTCATCTGACCGGATGCTTCCTTCGGCCATTCACAACAATGCAAAAGGCATGACGTAATTTTACATACGTCATGACGTAATGGCTGCTCTCGCAATGTCCGAGAGGCCCTATGAAAGTGACATTAGAGTAGGCGTATTAAAATACCGGGTGCTTTTCAACGTTTATGAAGTGCCAGTTAATAAATACCACTTCACTTCCTTATCGGAAAGTGTTCAAATATGTGCTATCCAAAAGTAATGAACAAACTGCATACCGGTATTGCCATGGTAATAGAATTATACAAGAAAAGAAATCAAGAAAGAAAAAAAAACAAAAGAAAACCTGAGCAATCACTCAACATTCATTACAGGTTCAGCAAAAGACACATAAACCGAAATATCACGACAGGAAGACCCCAAAATAAAGGGTCCGATATTGGCAAGCTGTTGCCATGGAAACAAAGGAGTACGGAAACGGATAATAAATATATTCAATTACAACCGATCAAATATCGCCACCTTTGGAATAGAAAACTTAGAAATACTTCAAAAAAATTATATGATATGTATGATATATTTTATGATCATAATGAGGAAGTTAGAAGAAAATCGTCAGAAATCCTACTATGTCCAATTACATCATAAACAACCCCTTAAGCCTAACGACGGCTAGATCAAATGACCGCGTATTCTGAACACCAATACCGGTGAATATTTTTTAGGGGAAAAACATTCCCAAGTCAACTTCATTTATTCTATAATCTGCAACTGAATTTGGGTGAAAACGTATTTTTCGTTGAAAAAAATGAAAATTCTGAAATGACCTTGACCTCATCCAATGACCTTGACCTTTTTATTTATTGGCAATATGCCAAGAAGTTAGCGCGCATAATATAAGATATGGCTTCACCTTTAAACTGAAACATTAGCACACCCGAGTCCAAAATAATCGGCATTAAACAAATTTCACGATTTTTACTTCCCGTTGCCATGGAAACCGAAATAACTGAGATTGCCCAAGGATGCCAATGTGGCATCAGGCGGATTCTAAAACTACATATTAAACTCTCTTATATTCAATAAAAAAATCTTCTATAGACCACATTGCACGGTNCGACGTGTACGTCCGCGACCTCATCACAGCGTAGGAATCTTAACCGGAGAATAAATCCAAGTTATTGGCGTTGTTTAATGCAAATATATTTACAGATTTTTTGTGAATAATTGTCTGGCAAGTAACAACTATCATAATAAGCGAGGTTTGTAGGTATTTTGATCCTAGTAACTAGGGATCGAGGGATCACATGATCAGCCAAGCCAAGTAGTTCGCTGTCAATCACCCGGCGCCATCTTGATTTCCCACAATCCTGTGAGCACGGCGTAACAGATTGGTGTGAGGCAGGAGCACCTTCTGTTGTAACAATGTGCATGGTGCGTACATTTGCAAATAGTCTACAAAGGGATATTCGAAAACCCTGGAGGGGACGGGAGACTGGAGACTGGACAGTGGACAATGGAGAGAGCGTCATTGGGAACGGTATTGTACGAACTGCATTTTAGTCTATGCAATGATGTTCCATACAGTTTGATGTGAAAAAGTCTGGGCCACACTGTAGGCACCCTATTTCAATTTCAAATTATTTTTCCAACAAGTACAAAATGCACCTTTGGGGCGGAGAAATTTTTTTACAAACAATCAACATCATGGTCAGAAAAGACCTATAATCAGCACAGCACTGCCTTCTGTTTACAGTAGTACTCTACTTCTGGGCCCGTATGCATAATGGTGGAATAAGCTTATTCCAGGTATAACCTAACGTTATAACATGAAGTTAAACCTGGAATAAGCTTATTTCACCTTTATGCATACGGGCCCTGGAGTTATAGGCCTACTAAACCGGCATCCAGTTGTACCGTGCAGCACGTTAACAACTGGTGCTGGGGTCCGCCATTACCGGAAGTGTGGCTGGATTCCCTGCCACGATAACTGGCGCATGCGCACTTATCTACTAGCAGCCGATTTTTTTCCGGGAGTTTTAACACCCGTTATAACACCGATTAAATCAAAATTTGGAGTCAAACGGACTCGCCATCATTCAACACTGCACACTTTGGTGATGTATAGGCCTAGCAGTAGGCTAGATGATGTGATTATTGATGTAGGCCTACCGGTAGTTTGTGTCCACTCTAGGCAAACAGCGTTGCCAAGCACTGGTCAGCAGTGTCGGGATGAGTCGGGGAGGAGTAACGACGCAATCCCTGCTTTCACACTCAAACAAAGTTTCAAGTTGTCCGTACAATGGTAGAATACAGCTGTACTTGTGTTCGTCGGACATCTGTTTTCTTGAAGAATGAGCTTTATCGTGTAGTTTCAAGAACACTGCTCTCTTCTGAGGAGGTAGTAGGCCTTATTCAATCAAACTGGCTTCCACAGAATGATAGTGGCGTTATGATTTTTCACTATTTGAGGAAAATTTAAGTTGACCGATCGGAGTAGTACTCGTATCTCGCTGCATGACGACAGATTCTCTCCTAAGACTATTTTTTGCCAGTATTTATCCAATAAGTTAAGGAGAAGATTTCGGTCACATCGCTCGCAGCGCCACGTTGTGACGTTAGTGTGCGGTTTTCTCATTGCATTTTAAGATTAAAGGTTAAGAAATCGCTCTGTTGGTAACACTAACGCTAACGTTATTTTTTACATTGCAAATGTACGTCAGAAATAGCGTTAGCGTTATCGTTAACGGAGCGGTTTCTTAACCTCTCGATTATCACAGTGAAATTTCACGTCGGTTTGTTTGACGTCGGACATGGCTTCGATTGACGTGGAGGCATCCGTTATGAGCTTTACAAGAAACATGAAAAAACGAGTGCTGTTTACTAACTCAGTAAACGTTCCTTCACTGCGCACTTGTTAAAGCTGAACTGCACGAAAAAAAGCCCCCATCCGACAAGCAAGAGAATAGGAGCAGTCAGCCACGCATATTGTTAACAGATGGCAGCAAAGTCTTAGCGGACCAATGTACAGGAAAATCTACGTGTTTGCTGCTCGATCGATAATGACTGGGTCCGCTAGTGACACCTAGTGGTCAACTCGCTGACAGCTCCTATAGCAAACGCCCTGCAAACACCTCGAACGAAGGCTCAGAACATGATAGACTCCACGAGGCCAGGAGGCGCCACCTTATTTGTCTTCGAGCTGTCGAGGTGTCAACACCCGCTGGTGAGCTCCTGCTAAACACTTTTTGTGAAAAAAAT
Source organism: Notospermus geniculatus (assembly GCA_002633025.1). Classification (NCBI taxonomy): domain Eukaryota; kingdom Metazoa; phylum Nemertea; class Pilidiophora; order Heteronemertea; family Lineidae; genus Notospermus; species Notospermus geniculatus. Next base: position 18,307 of record NMRB01002419.1, read on the forward strand.
TTAACCCGGCAGGGAGTTAAACCCACGCCGTGTTATCTTTGTCGAAACTGTAGCTGTAAAATGGCCGCCACCCTTTTCATCACTTGAGAAGTTGAGAAGCTGTTGTTTAAAAAACGTTTTACAGTGGCAACGTTTTTCCTAACTTTTTGCCAAATGCGAAAATGCATCACTTGAGAAGTTGTTGTTATATAGAGGTTCTTCACTGACGTCACACGCCCGCCATACGTCAAAATGAAGCCTGGAGGCTGCCATCTTGTTCTCGGCTCAAAAGTTTAGCGGCCCGTACAGACCACTGGGAGCATACAACTCAACAAATCACTTTACCTCCCACATTTTCTGAGCATAAGTAGTTGGTCAGGTGTGAAAACCGTGCTGAAAACCAAGCGAGTCGTCCAAACGGCTTGCTGTAGAACAGTGAGAAGAGGTCGGATGAATGCCGACATACGTACAAACCACGTCAAAAACGCTGTGTTGATGCTGTGACGTTGCGTCATTTGACGGCCAATATGGCGGACATTTGGAGCTGTGACGTCACGTGAAGAACCTCTATAGCGCGGTCTTGTCCTGTTTTGTTCGCCTTCGGTACGACCGCTCGCTGCGCCGTTCTACTCTGATAAAAAAAGTTTTGCGGATTCTTCATTGTTGACTTCCTATCATGGCTGGACCGAAACCCTCATTGTCACGACAGGTAGCGCTCCTACCTCGCACTGACCTGTCACCGCGCGTGCAACGTGTCATGGGAAATTTTGGGACTACTTGTTGCATTTTCAAGATGGCGGGAATTCCTCGCTTCGGGTTTATAAATTGCAAAATCTCGTCAAACAGGCCTACCTAGGATGTCTCCGTGTGTGGGCATCGCATTATCCGTCATGATTATGACATACATAGGCCTATTTTGTGTGAGATATGCTGTACATGTCATGTTAGCCACTGGTAGCTAGTTGGTGCGTCGTCACATACGTTTACACTACGTTACAGCACAGTGAGTTTTAGCTGCCGAGGTGAAAACCCAAATAGCATCCTTTTCTTCTCAACAATGTCATGTCTGTGACAATTTCTCATCAGAAATGACAAATCCGTCAATTATTGGCAAAGTCTGCAAGAAATAAGCCTCATATCGCTATTTTCTTAGGATTTACTTTCGTGGCGTAGTAGATCACGTGATTACCGAGTTGAGGCGGTTATGTGTCCGCGTATTACTTTTTACGCCAAATTCGGCGTGATGCGGCTCGTGCGGACACAGGTTGGTGCGTCCATAACGCCGCCTAGCGCCGACCTGTGAAACACAATGCCGAAACCCTATCACAAGTATGAAGTCGGGTTTTACAAGCAAATGGCGTTTTATTAGATCCACTATTAATAACGGTCCTATCCAAAAGCGTACAATTAGTTGGCATCATAAAATACATCGTCAACATCCTCATAAAGGCAAACACCTGGAGTACCATACTGGGAACTATCGGATCCAATATCCAAAACATCAGAAAAAATATTCGCGTTTACCGTCGTGTTCCCAATAGGTTACATGTTACTACTTCCGAGGTGAAGTTTGTAAGTTTTAAACAAAGCAGTAGTTCGATGATGAACAAAGCCACAAAATTTCTTAATTACCGTCAAGCCGCAAAATAACGTTATGAACAATAATATAAGAGTATTACGTCGTTAACAAATCTCTTCAGATTTTAAATTATGCAATCCAAGAAATTTCAATCAAAAATATGGGTGTCTAACTTGTAACTCCAGCCAAAATTTTGCCAACAAATTTAACATTTCCATTTTGCGGTTGGATGGTTGGCCGAAGCCCTATATGTATATGATGAATTTTACGGGCTGTATTCTAGAACCTTCCTTTACTCTAAGGTTTACATGTACCTTTGGCTGTTGTTTGAAGGTCAAAATACAAAAGCTTAATGTGGACCTTAGAGTTAAGGAGGCTTCCAGAATGCAGGGCCCATATTCATAAAACCTTGCTAGGCTTAGTTGCCTGCTAAAGTGCCTAGTGTGTACAGGCCAATGTACACAACTAGCAACCAACTTAACCTAGCAAGGTTTTATGAATATGGGCCGAGGCCTCCGTCTTAATTTGGCAAGGAGAGTATACACAGGATTGTGTACACGAATATACTGACAATTAAAAAATTCAAGGAACTGAGAACAAACTGGATTACGGAAATGATTTGGCGAGACAAGTCTAATTTTAGTACGGCCGTCTAAAAACTTGGTTGCATTTTACAAAGATGCTTATAATTCAATTCTGACAGAAACGAATAATTGTAATACTATATAAGTATATAAGGTGCAGTACATGTAAGTATGCATTACGAATAATTGTAATATAAGTATACAAGATGCAGTAAGTACTGATTCTATCAGGGCAGTAAGACAACAATAACACTTTGCCCAAATATATCGTCGCATCGTAAAGACGACGTTCATAAATATGGACTCCATATTTATTCTAAATCATTATTTTTTCGTAGTACCTTTTTAATGTGTACTACGAAAAAAATAATGAATTAGAATTCGGTTTAAAATTATTTATTTCCACCAAGGGCCAATACCTTTCGGGTGCTGCCATCTTTTGTCCTGATATCCTGTATTGCTACGAAGTAAGTTTAAAACAACGAGTCATGAAAATTATTGCTTGCTTCCTATTTTGCTCTCAGGTTCTTGACAAAGGATAATAATAATAATGAGTGGATCATATTTTATCCTATTTCGTTATCATTATGAAACACTTGTTTCAGTTCGTACTTCTTCACATACATGTATAGAAGGCTGCATCAATACAGTTGAAACATTTTACAACATAGCAATCTGCCAATAAACAGGACATCGAACGTATGAAATTATTAATACGAATAATCATTTGCAACAGATTCCCTGATGAAAATATATAACGACATCTTTCAATGATAAAAAGTCACCATCACTTCTTGGTCACATCAATACTCCAGTCTAGAAACATACATTCATGTTTACACAGTTTTACTTTGTTCTACCCAGGTAATGTCAAACTTGAAATGATAGAGGTATCCCTTTACAAGAAAAGCTACAAGCAAACATGTTGAGTGCATATAGTCTTGCACCATAAACACCTGAAAGCTGTTATAATCCATTTTATTTTACAGTATACTCCACAATGCATTTCTATTTACAGTCTACCGTGGTAATAATTGCACCATAGGGTTATTTACCAAAATTGTATTCACACCGATCCCTAGTATGATGAGAGACGAAGAGTACTACAGATGAGCTATATATATCAACAAATTTTTTGATTCAGAAATAAATGAAAAGCGAAATGTAAAATATATACATATGTAAGTTAAGCCAACAACCAATCTCATTATAGACCTATCCAGGGAATATTCATCAAAGCAAGAAATACCATCATGGGCTTATTTCTGTGGCAAAGTTTGCAAAGTGGGAGCCGAAATAGGGCGTAGTACAGGGTATTCTTTGTTCCCTTCACACAATGTATCATTATACATACATCTACATTATGTAGGGCACCTACATGTGCTGTACATGGTAAACTACCGGTATCATATGGTGAATACAAAAAAATATAACATGCTTATATACAGGGCTTACTACGTTAATACCACAACAAACATTATCACCACCCTACATACAGGGTAGCCCCCCCCCCCGACATTTGGTCTTCTGCAAAGAAATATCATTGGCCTATAGACAGAATATGTTGTTCTAGGCGAAAATAGATGCTAGAACTTGTTTTTTTAAACGATGAATCGTTTTAGACCAATACATTTATAATCTGGCATAGGGCCTACTCACCGCAACAATTGTACTGGCTTATAGATGGGACGTACTCTGTTCACTACAGCAAATATAATTATGAACAGGGTATGAAATGCTAACAAGAATAACAAATAGCATTTTCCACAACAAGTAGGCCTGTCATTAGCTATCTTTGCGGTAATACAATGATGAGCATCTTGGACATGGGATAATATGCATTTAAAACAATGACTGTGATCAAAAAGGAAAAGAGTTGCAAATAATTATTCCCAATAAAACGGCTTGGGGGTATGAAAGTAAGTCATTAGTAAACTGTATTGATGCAGCTTCAGTAGGGTGCTGAATGACATTCAAAGACAGTATGGGCCGATTTCACAAAGGGTGTTTAAGACTTAGACGCGTGTACCTCCGTCAAATGCATGGTGGAAGTGTGTGCATTTAGTGAAGTTACACGCGTCTAAGTCTTAAACACCCTTTGTGAAATCGGCCCCATGTGATTTTGTAAACGCGCCTATTATATTTATCCACTTTTAATTACCCTTGTTTGGCGAATCTGGTAGCTGAATAGCTAGCAACATTATATTGCTATAGTTACATTATAGGTTCATGCTGCTTTACCTGGGACATAAATCTTACTAAGAATCTTATAATTTTCTTCGTACGCATCTTAGCGATATCTCTTGCTAGTATCTTGCTAGTAAGATATTAGTAAGAAGAATCTTACTAAAATTTTTAAGAGGTTGTTACTAAGATTCTTATAAAATTTTTCGTAGTAAGTTTTCTAATAAGATTCTTGTCATCTTAAAAATCTTACATATATTTTCTTAGTAAGATTTTTTGAATAAGTCTTTTAAGAAAAAATTTAGTACTAAGAAATATATGTACCGGTAAGTTAAGATACTTACTAAGAAATTTTTAATTAGCTAAGAAATATATCCTGGGTATCAGCTGTAAAGAATTATACTCGAATAAATCTGTGCTATGTATACATGTTATAACAAACTTCATATGTACCGTTCTAGTTAATATGGCAGAACTGAAATTCTCCTTTATCAAATACACGGGATGTTCCTTTCTATCATTTGTGGTTTACTATATGGGGTGAACACCCTCGCGATCGACTCACCATCTACTTATTATTGGAGAATCTATTAAAGAGGCTTCCTCGCCTGAAAGAACTGTAATTTCAAACGTGTTATGTATTTTGCAATTCATCCTAGAACCCATGAATAAAAAGTGTTACATCCATATTTGACTCGGAGTTCTGAAGGCCAAGAAATATCTTTAAGTTCACAGAATAATGAAAGTTCTCGATCTTATTTGCAGAATAAAGCAAGCCAAAATACACGTACATCGCATTATATACCGAATACCAGCTATAGTGAATTATCATTATCCGGGAAGGATGTATGAATAAACTGCAACGAAGGTTAGGATGGTAAGTAGCGTTACAATTTGAAGACTTCTTTTGGAAAATTTACTAGATACGACGTGTATCTGTAACTACCTTTTTGCCAGTATAATGCAATATAGCATTAAGTCAAGATACATGTACATGTAAGAAAATGTTTTATACGCTGTTGCGTATTCAGTGATCACCATTTGGGTGCATATATTTGATGCAGGAAAATGCAGGGACTCCTTGCCAATAATACCGTCTTCAGGCCCATAATTTTGGGGCACTCATCTAAAGATTATCAATTCTAAAGTCCTGCCTAGTTCTACCGTTGTAACGCCTGTTGCGGGTCAACGAAGTGCACAATTCTGGCTGGATGGTAGCCTACAGCCAGCATAGGGAGACGATATAGGTAAGGATTCCCTGTGTCATGTACAGTTGATTTGAACAACAGAAAGAAGAGCGATACGCAATTCACAAGGGCTACACAGTCTAGTAGGATACATTTAGCACACATACAAGAATAATACAAATATTTGTCCAGATTAAACAATAGAAGAGTATTGGCGCACAACCATTGTAAGTCCAGACCTACACTGAATGCAGTAGCCAGAGCCCATATTGATAAAACCTTGCTAGATTTTGTTACAGTACCCAACTACCAGCGGTTTCAGTCTAGCTTTGATTATGGTTTCTATTCTGACGACAGTAAGGGACACCAGGCCCGACCTCACAAAAAGTCCGATAGTGCTACCAGCACCTATCGGCAGTTAGTTATAACGCATTTTCCTATTAACTAAACCGCCGATAGCCACCGAAAGCACTATCGGACTTTCTCTGCGGTCGGCCCTGGTCGGTTGTATAAATGTCTACATGAACTCCGAGGCAATCACATCATCAATCTGCTCGGTGATCATGGACTGCAGTTTCTCAGCGCCACCACCGGACCGAATGTCTAAAGGAATGAATCCTTTCTTCATACTCGGTGGCGCAGCAGCATTGTAGGCAGAACGGAAATTGTTAAACTCGTAATCTGTACAGTTGTTAATCTGCACATACATCAAGTGGATTTCTTTTTGAGCAATGCGTGCAACTGTGCCCGGCATATCACCTCCCTTATCTGGATGGTGGTCACCGAACCTGCCTCCAGTACACCAGTGTCCATGACCAGGGGCATCTGCAATTATTACCAAGAACTTCGCTCTGTGCTCCCAGGAATAGCTCAGAGCAGAAGTTAGAGCACGTATTTTGTCCTCGGGAGTATCACCGCCACCAGAAGGGGACATACGCGAGACCAGTGCAGTGACTGAGCCAACGTCTTCAGTGAAGGGTTGTTCTTGGGTATGGCCAGAGTCCCCAAAATCTTTATAACCAATGAATGCAACTCGTAGACGTGTGGTTTTTCCACTATACTTCTTCACTGATTCCCGTACTTTTTCAGTCATATTAATGATGTAGGTTTTGGCCATGTCAATATAGCTACCCATTGAACCTGTTGTGTCTAAAACAAAGCACAAATCAATGCCAAGTGAACTACATGAAGAACGAATGGGATTTGTAGCCAAATACAGAGCATTCTTTGACCTGTTGACTTGTTCTTCGTAGACCTTTTCCATTTCTTCATTCCATATCGCTTCGACGCTCGTCATCACTTTTCCTTCTTTCGTTTTCACCATTTTCTCTTTCTCAATGAACTGTTCAGGTGGCACATCATTCCGTCCCTCTGCAGTAAAGAGCTTCCTTAATCCATCGGGAAGAAGGTCTGGGTGATTCACCACAACATAGTTCGGAAAGTTCGTGTACACTCCACCAGTGAAGTAACCAATCCCGACACCTGTAACCATGACATCCTTGCTCTCTGCGTAGGCCAAACTTGTCTTCAAACGCCCAGGCGTCGAATCAAAACCATCCGTGAGGACAAACATGAATTTCTTGGCTTTGGTAGCACTGTCTCTTAGAATCAGCTGCGTGGCGTAGAGGATTGCATCAGATATGTTGGATGCACGGTCCTTGAAGTTGATGGCATTGTAGGCTCTTGCTTTTGACGAGGCATCCCACTCCTGTTGGAAACCCTTGATGATCAGTGTCTCGGCTCCAGCAGCAAGCAAATTGAAACGGACATTGCAGGACTGCAATGACGCTGAAAATGGATGTGAGATCATGAGTGCATTCCTACATTTAAAAGTTACTAATATTATTTAAAGAATCGTCCCTGGGTTGGAGAGTGGTACAGTGGCACCTGCTGTCGAGAAAAAGTGGCAGGTTTACCTGTGGCTTTTGTTTGCAGCTTAAGCGGTTTTTCCACGGTACAATATTATTGCACAATATGGGGCCCAAAATGGGTGTCATGTGCTTCTGGCATAATGGATGGTAGAAAGATGGCATTAATATTGCCCATTTTGATCCTCATATTGTGCAATAATATTGCACGTGGATAGGCCGCTTTAAAGTGGACCTTAGAGTTAAGGAGGCTGCTAGAATACGCTGCATAGTGTGAAAGGTAATCAGGTTTTAATACTCACCAGCTAATCCAATGAATGCCTGAATGGCTCCAATGGCTGTCATCCCCGCCATAGACGCAGATGTATCTAATATGACGGAGACTTGGTAGTCCTTCCGTGGGTGCCCAATCATGTTCTCATAGATCTTCTTGTACTGACCATCGGTGCATATGAATCTGATGAATCCCCTCAGTGAAAACGTCGGGCCGTGGTAGTCTTGGAGAGGTCTTGTGGGTCGGTTATTTGGCAGAACAAGTCTATCAAGGACGGTGTCCAAGTCTGCAATTTGGGTCTGGAATGATTCCTCTTCGGCGTTGATCTTCATTGAGCACTCATTGATAACATCGCTTTCTGCCACCGTGTCGACTTCATACGCATCCAATTCGCTGGATACATCATCTTCAAAATGTTTTGTGAAGTCACTGATCAAGTCGTCATCCATGTCTTCGGTTTCATAATCTCTGTAGAGGTCACTAGCGTAGACTGACTTGCCCCATTCTATTTCAGCCTTTGCTTTGTATTTGAGTCCAGTTACATCCCCATGCAGTTCATTCAGCGGTTCTGCCCATTTCAAGGCAGAAAATGCATACTGCTTACGTGTCTTCTCCTTAGCTTCAGTCTTCTTAGCTTCAGCAACCACGGCAGACGTTTCCTCAGATATGTTTTTCCTCAGACGATAGGCTATCTTCTCTATCTGGGTAACCAGGTCTTCATGAGGATCAATGCCTTCCCAGGCACGAGGGGCGATGCTCTCAAGGATATCCTTTGCTCTCTTTACACTCAGATTGTAGAACTCCAAGTCTTTATCCTTATGAGGATTTGTCGTTAGCACAATCATCTTGGCCTTGGCTTCGTTTTGGTATGTGACATAGGAATCTTTGTTTTGCTGGGACCAGATTCCATCAGTAATCAAGACTACAAACCTATGTTCATTTGGACTGAGCTTCGTGTTGTATATTTCGTTTGCAACAAATCTCATGGCGTCTGCGGCAAGGGTTTTCTCTGAAGCGTCGAACTCCTCAATGATATACTGACCAATCTGGTTGTCCAAGTCTTGGTCGAACTTCTTCAGGACTCTTTGGCTCTCTTCGCCTCCGAAGCGTACCACACAAGTTTGATATTCCAAACGTTTCATTGCCTCCAGAAAAACAATCAGAATGTTCATGGCCAGTGTCATTTTCTCACCACTCATACTGCCGGAGTTATCCACCAGGAATACAAACTTGAAGTTCTGTTTTTCCATCAGGTTTTTCATCATGCTTTTACTGGTTGTGTCATCGGTTTGTGTCAGGATATTTACAGCGCGAGACTGATGTTCTTTAAGAATGCGAGCCAGGAGGAGATATTTCAGTTTCTCTTGTTCAACAAACGGCAGTTCTTCTGGATCTTTGTATTTTGCAGTATTTCCAACTTCTTCCACCAATGCAAGACTAAACAACTTCTCTTTACACAATTCCCTCATTTGTTTTTTCTGCTGCTCTGTGAGTGTGACTCTGACTTTACCGCCTGTAGATGTCGTGACATCAGTTTTCTCTCCAACGGCAATGTTAATAGATCTTGACGTCATTCCTTTT